>JAPSGF010000032.1:2603869-2835609 GCA_035772895.1 Perdix hodgsoniae
CTTCTCTTCTCTTCTCTTCTCTTCTCTTCTCTTCTCTTCTCTTCTCTTCTCTTCTCTTCTCTTCTCTTCTCTTCTCTTCTCTTTTTTTTTTCTTCAGAAAGAGGACAAGAAGGAAACATTGGTAAAGCATGAGTTCTTCCTTGTAGTTGCTCAAGGATTCCCATGGTGCTTTCTAGTGCAAGCTGAGTGAAGCTCAATGATATCAAGCATGATACACTCTGAAAGGAGGATAAACGGTGCAAAATATAATAGCAAATAAGGAAAATAAACTGATACAAACAATTCAGAAGAGTTACCATTGAAATCATATGATTTACATAAATGTAAAATATTAATTTCATTCCTGATGCATAGAGGTGGCTCGGAGTTAAAGCATTCATTCGTATGAAGGCTGGGCAGTGGGATCCTCCAGACTTTGTGTAGCTCCCTGCACACTGGCCAGATGCAGCCACAGGATGGAGCTCATGCACTTCGCACGCTGCACCATTCACACAGGGAAGAAAAAAAAAAAAAGAAAAAAGAAAAAAAAAAAAAAAAGGAAAGAAAGAAAGAAAGGAGAAAAAAGAAAAAAGAAGAAAGGAAAAAGAAAAGAAAAAAGAATGACTGAGCCAGACTTTCCCTTTGGCAGACTGCTCCTTGTCATGCCCCGAAGTACATGAGCCAGAAAGTAGTCATGGATGACACTGATTGATCTCTCCATGTTTACCAAGTCTTTGTGAGTATTTCAGATAGGCTTATCCATCCGCCTTGACTTTGGGTTACTATTATTTAGCTAAATCCATAAATTAGGGGCTGAAAAGGTAGAAAATGGAACGGGCTGCCCAGGGAGGTGGTGGAATCACTGCCCCTGGAGGTGTTCAAGGAACATTTGGACATTGCGTTGAGGAACATGGTTTACTGAGAACTACTGGTGGTAGGTGGACGGTTGGACCGGATGAGCTTGTAGGTCTTTTCCAAGTTTGGTGATTCTACGATTCTAAAATGTATCCCATTCATCACAAATGAGCTGAACGCTTCATTGCTTCAGAAGGAACGTTATCTTGTAAGTGACTCTCTTGTCAACTGGTACTAAGTGTTCATCACAGCACAAACCTGGTGGTGCCACAGAATGCTTGCAGAGAACAGGATGTTCTGGGTAGATCTGGGAATGCTCCTTAACCTTTGTTCTAGGAACCAGCCAGACTCAGGAGAGTGCCTCTAAAGCTTAAACATTTCTGCAGCTTCAGCAGGGAGATATCTGCACACAGTGACTTGCAATGAGAGCTGCAAGACTGGGAGCCCAGCCCAGTAGCAGCAGTCCCGCTTTGCTGCATTCACACAGCACGCACATCCCTCTCCTCTCAGTTCTTAACTGCAATCCTTCCACGATTCCGTTTGTAACTTCATATGGAGGACGAGGCACATTGAAACGAATATTTTCCCTCACCTCTTACATTCTAGGGACTTACAGACCCCACGAATAGTACCTCAGTTGTAAATCCAGCAGGGCGTACTGTAGGTGAGGCACAGTTTTGCACAAATACAGGTTCTGCAATTCCACTTTCCCTTCGCTGCGTCTATATAGACAGTAAAAACGTGCTTATGCACCATGCCGCATTTAATCAAGGTTTATTAACGAAGCCAGACAAGCGCTGGAACACCTTTATATAAATATTTCACCGATGAATCACTGATCGGCACATCACAATGAGCAGCTCTGGGGGAATACGTTCCTCGCAGCAGCGCGAAGCGGGCACCTTTTAAATCATTTTAAATCGTTCACAACGGAGCGAACGAGCGACTCGGGAAAGAGGGGAAGGAGCCGAGAGGAGCAGCCCAGCACCTGCGCACCTGAGGACCGCCGGGGCCGGAGCGGGGGCGGGCGCTGGCTGCCAGGCTCCGCGCGCCTCTTTCCCCCCTTCTTTCCACCTTCTGCTCTATAACTGCCCGCCTCCTCTCCCGTCCCTCTCGCCTTATCGGACGCGGCGCTGCGAGGGGAAGAGCAGTCGGAGGGAGGGGAGCGAGCGGCAGCACCCCCGGCCCCGACTCAGCCGCCGCTGCCCGCCCAGGTCGGTGCGAACTCCGCGTCTGCGCCTCGGGGGCCGGGGTGAGGCGGGCAGGGGCTGGCAGCGAGCGGGGGCGCCGCGCGGGCACCTGCGAGGTGCGGGGCGAAGAGGGCACGGAGGTTTCTCCCCGTCCCCCTCCCGGAGCAGCCTCCCTCCTTCCCGCGGCTGCTGCGGAGCGCGCCCGGGCGCATCGCTTCCCCAGCGGCTGCCGTGGGTGTGAGCGCGTCGCCCGGGCACGCGCGGAGGGGATTCCCGCTGGCTCCGACGGGATCCCGTGCCTCGGCTCGGTGGAGGGAACGCGCCGCCCCGCTGCCGTGCGAGTCGGGAGGCGCTTTCAAACGGGGTGCTCTCGAGAGCCGGTAGCGGAGCTCGCCCCGAACGGAGTCGGGAGGCGGCGAGGGTGGGGCCGCAGGTGGATGGATGGCGCCCGGCCGCGGCCCCTCGGGGCGGGACGAGCCGCACCGCGCCGCGCGGGCTGCGGGAGGCCAGCGGGACGCGGGCGCCGAGGGGCTGCCGGAGCCGGGCTGAGGCGCCCTGCCGAGCCCCCCGCCGCCTTCCCGCCCCGCTCGTGCGGGGTGGGGGGGGTGCCGCCGTGGCGGCGGGGCTGCGGCTGGTCACGCTGCTCTGCTCGCCTGCGGGACGCCGAGCCGTGGAGCCTGCTGCCGCGGCTGGGTGCTGGGCCGGGCTGCTCTGCCAGAAGCTACCGCGGGAGCGTTCTGCCGAGGAAGGTGCCTCGTCGCGAGGCGTGGGCAGCCCGGGCAGCCCGGGGCAGGGATCTGGCTTCGCGTGGGGGCTGGAGTTTGGTCTGTGCTGCCGGAGCTGTTCAGTCAGATAACTCTGTTGCCGCATAGTTACTAAAAGGAGAAATGTGTAAAAAAAGCTGGAGGTTGTTTCTTCTCGTTCCCAGGTGATGTCAGCCACGAGGTGGCTGCAGACCGAGTCTGCCTTTGTGGGCCATTCCTCCTCAAGTGCAGAAGTCAGTGCCGAGGTTGTATTTTCTCCAGTGCCAGTTGCGCTTCTGTCAATAAATCTTACCTTCTCTGTGCAATGGCTTTTCTCCTAAAAAGTGCAGGAGGGAGTAGTCCTGCACAGGATTACATGTCAGTCAGTATTTATAGCTGTTATTTGAGAGGAGGTTTAATATCAAATCTAGCAAATGAGGAACCGAGCCACAACTGTGTGTGAATATTTCAGCATCTGGGTTATTACGTGGGAAGAAATCCACGTATGGTGGTGGCTGCACCAAAGAATGAGCTACAAGTTGTCCTTTGAAGGGTCAACATTTATGCTTCAAATGTTGTATTTGTAAGGTGAGGAGAAGCCTCGGTCTTCAGTGTAAGTAGCACAAGGGATGCAGATTTTCTCTTCCTTTTTCCTGTTGCCTGTCAATAGGCTGACTGTGCTGGCTCATCTGGCTCCAGTCCTTGGATTTGTGAACAGGACAAGATGCAAGATGGGCATCTTGCTTGGCTTCTTGAGGGTGGTGGTGGAGTCAGTGTCCCTCTGGGGGTGCTCAAGAAAAGGGACGTTGTGGCAATGAGTGACGCTGTTTATTGGGTGTGATGTTGTTGAGTTGAATGTTGAACTAGATGATCTTGGTGGTCTTTTCTTTGTGATCTAGTGTAATGGATTGATTCAAAACATGGATCTAAGTAGTGCGGATCTTGTTGATAATTTGGCTAAAACTCTGGAGTTAGAACTTCAGATAATCAAGCAGCCTGTATATTTTTAGGTGGTATACCAGGTGTCTGGGACTGACATTTGTGACATTAGACCTACCAACTACATGGATAACTAATGTGAATTGTAAATGTTTGGAGAGATTCTTAGTATTCTTAGGTAGTGGTTGGACCACTCGTGTTATGCCTTACTTAGAAGACAGTGAAAATAGGGAAGGTAAATTAAATGATGGTATTTTGAGGATATTAGAGAAAGTGACGTGGGAAGTGAAATGGAGGGACTTGCAAAACAGAAATGTGTAAACCAAAGTTTACCAAAGTAAATCTTCAAATGTTGAGTCTTTGACAGCAAGAGAATTACTGTTACCAAGCTTAGGTTAATTCTCCAGTAAAATACTAACAGGAGAGGGCAGCAAAAATGTTTAAGAAACTTGACTAAAAGTAGTTGAATAGTAGATAAACATGTTCATAATATCATGCTTTTAAGTGTCTATGAATCTTCAGAGGCACGTCTATATACGTTGAGTAATTCAGCTGAAAAGTATTGAAAGTTGATGTTTCTAACGGATTGAGTTAGATAAGAGCAAATAATTTTGACCACAGCATTGCCTACAAATAGAGTTAGTACTTACTTAGCTTATACTCTGCATGCCTTCTGGATAGTGTCTGGTTTAGGCCCTGTGAGTGCCAGATAGTATAACAGAGAGCGCTGAGTAAGATAAAAATAGGATAAACAGGGTAGGCTGTAGTGCACAGTGAGAAGAGAACTTGTTTCATTAGAACAAAATTCTGCCTTTTTTTACAGCTGATGTATAAAATCGCTTTGTTGAACTGACCAGTAAATTATGCAACTAGGGATATTTCTCTACCATAGGTATCTTGATAAGGGGCTTGCAACGCTAGATTGTGTAGTGATGCCCATTTTTGCCTTGTTATGCGTACATAGCGAACACTACTTCCAACACTAACAAGCCTTACAAAGAATATTTTCTCTTTGCATGGGATCAATTTTTAGGACTGTCCAGTGCTCAAAATGTACTCCTCTGTGTTAAGCAAAACATAATTTGGTTAGTAGCTGTTCTCAGGATGTAATCTTTGCTTCACTGATATCCATAACAAGCTCCTAGCTGTATTGCTTTTTTGTTTAATGGAATCAGGTTTTGCCTACACTCTCCACTGAAGTGTATACCTTAAATTTACAGGTTCATTAAATATTTCTCTTCTGTGTTCTCAGACCCGCTGGTACTGTATACATCAAGTAGGAAAAGATGCTGTGTTGGAACGAAGTACAGAGCTGCTTTCTCTTGGCTTTTTTAGCTGTTGCAGCTTACTCTGTCAGTAACGCCCAGGGCCAAGGTAAGCGATAAATAAAAAGATGGAGCTTATTACTAGATAACTCTGATGTGCAGAAACTCCAAATTTCTAAATTCTTTATTCCAAATGCAATGCAATGAAATTCTTTATTCCAAATGCATGTGTTGCTTCCTTCTGGTGGGATGCTGATCTGATATTACTGAAACAAAGCAGGAGTTTTGCTGTTGGTCTTGGGAAGAGAAGAACTGTGCATTTGTGTGTACTTCTTGAATCTTGTATCTGAAATATCATAAACCATTCTGTTTATGTTCTGCAAGCTTGGGTGTCTCTTGTAAATAAGAGTAAAGAAGGAGTTCTGTATAACTAATTTTGAAGCTACTTCTCAGAAATTGCTGTGACTGCCCTCTATGTGATCGAGAAAGTTTGAAGGACTGGCCTTGATATTAAACTGATAGAATTTACTTATTGTCTTTGTTGGAACAATAACTGAAGTAATACACCATACAGTATCACACAGTACTGCTACTGTACGTTTTTCTTAAATCTCCTTTATGAATGTTAAAAAAATACTGCTGAGGTTTTTAGGCTTATGTATTTGTTAGATCAGATGGATAGTGGGTTGATTTCTAGGGGAACTGATCATATTGCATGGGGAAGGAGGGAGGAACAACACCAATGGGTTTCTGTGATTTCTCAAGGAATAACTTTCTCTCAAAGTTATGTTTATGTAACCCCTTTTGAGGCTGCCGAGGCATAAGTGGGAGCAGAATTTGATCTTGGGGTTCTCCTAGGGCTGTTGTGTAATGCATTATTCATGAACACTCCAACTGGTGGCAACCTGAAGCTTTCTGACTTCTGATTAAAGCACATAGCTGCGTTGTCCAGTCTGCTTGGCACTCAGGCACTGGAGAAGCATACTGACATAGATGTTTGGGCATCTGTGAGTGTTTTACAAGCTTCTCCCAGAACACGGGACACGCGTTAGCAGTAATATTAAAGTGGTGATGTGAACTGAATGAAGAAATATGCTTTCCCAATGTTCAGTGCAACAGGTCTGGTCAGAAATAAGGCCCGGAACGTTTTTGAGTTGATGAGCCAGTAAAACAAAGCATATGATCAGTATTCTCCTGTCTCTGAATTCAGTCCTGATACATGTGGTTAAGATTTGTAAAACCGGATCAAGGTTCGTCTCCATATGGTTGTATGTAATTCCTTGAACTTGAGAAGCCACGTTCTTCCCTCTGCTTTTTTTTCCAAACTCTGGTTTAATCAGTCCAATGAGATGATGGTCAGAGAGGTTTTTTTTCCACAATCACTGCACCAGCAGAAGCCGGAGTTGGGGTACTTGCTGAGTAAAGAACAACACTTCCCTTGTTCTTATATTCTTTCAGCAAGCATCAACTACTGAATGCTGTCAGCAGTTACAAACTAAGCTAAGTGGAGTATTGCTTTGGCCCAGAATGATTGTGGTGGTGTTGAATGAGGTGATATGAAATCTCTAATCCATTTTCACTAAATAAAAACGTCTCTTCTTACAATGAAGTTAGTAAGATATTTCTCAAATACCTTTTCTTAAGGTTGCCACTCCTTACAATAACTCTGGCCAATTATTTACAATTTAATGCATCGCCTACTGTATGTTTGTCTGATTTAAGAAACTGCACGCTCTGCCGAGATACAAGAGGAGCTGGTATGAGTCCCAGCTTGTGTTTCCTTCCTTTGGCAAAGATGCTTTGTTAAAGGTGTGTAACTTGGTGACTTCTTGGAAAGGAGAAAATGTTTGGGACTCTCAAGTGAACATGCCTGAAGCTACAACTTACTCCTTCAGCTGAGGGGTTATATACACTGAGATACATGCTTCTCTCATTTATTGTTTAAATGCCATATATACTTTCATATTCAGTTTTCCTCAACAGCGGTTATTCTTTCATCACTGCCATTTCTTTCTTCAGCAAAATGAACAAGAACAGCAGCCACAAAATTTCCAGTTTTCATGTACTTAATTTTTTTTATATAGTACACAGGGAAAAAAGTTATAGGTGAGAGAGCTTCAGAATTTTCCATTTATTCATAAAGTAACTTTCTTTAGGTGTTTTCCTTCTTTCTTTAAAGATGGAAACTTATCTGCTTAGCAATAATTTCCATGTGTTACTAATGTAAATGCAATGCATATTAACTTGTTCGGTTCAACTCTTAAGATGAAAGTATATTGGAGGCTGCAAGGTCTAGTTAACATCCAGTTTTAGAGTATTGGATGTCTCCGAGACAGCTGCAGATATGCAGTGCATGGTATTTTTAATTTCCATTTAAATGCTGAGTAGTTCAGAACGCTCTTTCCCGACTTGTCCATAAGAATAATGCATTTGAAGCACTAATCTATCTGGTTCCATAAACCGAAGCCTTGAACTTGTCTTTAGTTTTCTTTTGGGTGACTGCTCTAATGTTGCTGATGGCCATTCACTTGTGCATTCCTGTAAAGCCACTTAACAAGCTCTAGCTACTGATTTTTATCAGTTAACTGACTCAGCTTGGATTAATTTTTTTCCCTCTCTGCAAGAAGTGAGATTTTGTTCCACAGTCAATAAAGGTCCAAAGAAATAAAGATATCCTCTTCAGGTTGGTGAATGTGTAGTAATTCCCATCAATATTTCGTTGTCTGTTCAAGTGTTAGATTTTTAACTTCCTTAGCTGTATGTACTTCTCTATGCCAGAACATTAGTCTTTGCACAGCTATGACACAGCTGAATTTGTTTCAGTTTGGTGAAAAATTCTTTTTTTCCTTATGGTTCATTGCTGTATGGGAATATCTATTCCTTTGCAGTGCCACCTTTGATACAAAAAAATACCCACTGAAAATTGACTAGTTATGTAAAGACTATTGTGGCACAACTTTTCTAGTCTTTCACATTGTAACTCTGTAGTAAACAGAAAAGCCTCTGGTGATTGTGTCCTTCTTTCCTTGTAAGATCTGTGATTGGTTTGTAGGGGCTCCCAAAATTTACTGGGTTTGGTGATGGCTAATAGCAATTAGGCCAGGACTATGCTTCTTTGTTAGAAAGTGCTTTCATCGATTAAGTTGAAAGCAGGATGGAATGACAAGGGAAGGAGGAAGATGGCAGAGGAAAAAAGAAAAATAAAAACCTGAAATCCAAAGACGTGAGGTTTGGTTTTCTTTGTCAGTACATGTTTTTTGGTTATGATTGCTCTCAACTCGGCCTCTTAAGCTCTGTACAAATTTACCACTTAATCCTAGTGAAGCAAACGCAGACAGTATGCAAGTGTAAGAAGTTTATTTGATTATTTTCTCAGACAAAATAAATATGAAAGGAATTGCGTATTTTCCAAATTTCTAGGTATGGTTTGTCACTCTTGTTCATTCAGCACCAATTCAGTATGACTTATGTATAGTTCAAAAGATGGAATGAATCTTGAGAATGAATTAAAAGCTGTAATCCATAACTGCAGTCTGCTTGGCTTTCAAAACTTTTTGCCATAGTCTCTGTCATTTTATTACAATTATAGCATGCTGAATGTTCTTGCAGAAGCCTGCCCACCAAAATATTTTTGCAGTACCGGGGCCAAATTTTCAAAGAAATGATTTTGCATTCACAGTGATTCCAGCACGTGCTCCTACTTGCAGTCTTTCTTCTAAACCCCTGGGAGGTGGCAGGCAGTTTGAAGGCTAGTCTGACAAGATTGTGCCCAGCAAATAAGGGAATGCACTGTTTGGGGAGATGCCCGATGCTGCGAATCAGAACAGTTTTGCATATATGGAACTGCTGTGCTTACCTGCTGCTCCTGTCCTCCTGCCTCTCTCCTGAGCTTGTTCTTTCAAATCTTTGGGAGTGCTGAGGTGTTACTAAGCTGCTCTTGGTGTAATGTACTCACTTTTTCTGTGTTCTGGTGTGAAATCCCTCAATGCAGAGAGGAACAGAACAAAGCTGTCCCTTATGGATTGGTGGGCTGGATACAAGGAATAAATAGCTTATGCTAAAGCTCCAGACTTCTAGGACACAAAATATTTTTGTTAGATGACATTTAAAAATCCCCCACCTCAGATGTCAAAAACACTACAGCTTGCCTCTTTTCTTCTCGTTTCTTCTGCAAGCTCTTGGAAAAAGAAATGAGTAGGAAAAAGTAATCAATTGAGGACAGGTCTTTGGCTGCTGTTGTTGCCAGACCTGCATTGACTGCAGCAGGTCAAATGGAGAGGCCAGAGACTCCTGGATAAGCACGTTCTGCCTTGTAGACTCAGATGCTCCATATGCTGTAGTCCTTAAATCTCAAAAATATTGTAAGAACTATTGGCATATTATGTGTAGTGCACCAAAAAAACATGGCCATGGGCCTGGTCAGTTGAGAAATATATTGGGCTCTAGGGCAAAGAAATTGGCACTTCTCCCAACTCTCTCAGATAATTTTCCTTCTTTTTCAGATGTACCAACAGAAATCATGAGGATGGTAGTGACAGGATGCATGCATAAAGAGACTGAAAAATAAAGGAAAATGTTCTGTGGGCTGTGGAGGCAGTAGAAAAAGGAGGGGTAATGTCTGTGGAGGACTTAAGTAAGCTTTTCTAACCCTTCTTATTGCTCAGCCTCCAGGTGGCTTCCCTGGCTGCCTTTCACTTTAGAGCAGTTAGTTCTGTATAAGCCCAAACCTATTCAAATGTTTAAAGATTCACTCTTATTGGCAGTCTAGAATATCACAGGCTGCACAGCTAGCAGCTGTGCATTAGTTGTCTGCTGTGAAAGGGGGATGTGGCTCCCTGGAGTAGAAGAGAAATACTCTGTAGGCTATTGTCCAACAGTGGTGGAGCTTTCCAAAGTAGAAGGATGCTCACTGTGAGGGGCCAGTTAATGTACATGTGCACCATGTGCACTGCTGATATCGCATAACAGTCTAGGGTGGATTTTCTATTTGTTCCTCTGTGTGTTACTTCACTGAAATGTCATGCCTTTCATGCTTTTATTCATTTCGCCTGTTCCTTCTGATCGAAACCCATGTGATGGTGCAAGCTAAAGGAAGGCCAGATTTGTTTACCATTTCCAAATTGCCCCTTACCTAAATCTTTACTATCCTGTGCATGTCTTCTGGTGATAAGACCAAAGCAGTGCTTGCAACTGGGCAAATGTGCCTGTGGCTAGGTTTGTAAATTGGGCAGCTGATGCTCCTTCTGCCTTGTGCATGCCTGTCTTTTCTCTTGGTTACAGTGCCTTCATAAGGCTTTGAAAATTTGGCCCTGAGTGACTTCAGATGTGGGGCAACACCCACAATGATGTGAAGTGAAAGAAGCTGCCTATGTAACACACACTGTCAGCATAAGCAGGGAGAGCAATTTGAATTCCGTTGTATTAACAAAGAGCATTTGTATTATCAGCTTTGCCTGCTAAACTAGAGTCTTAACATCTAACACTGTTTGTTTTCCTGTCCTCTGCTAAGTTGTTAGCTTGTTTTTGTATACAGTTAAATAAAAGGTATGTCTGAGGGAAGTAGTGCACCTGGGGACGTCGTTTTACAAACTAATAAACTGATATGTGACATTTGGAATAACTTGCATCCTGTGTTAAAATTTTGTGTTGTCTTCCTACATGTTTGTTTTAATGTTTAAAATTGATGATTTCCTTTATTTGAATTTAAATGTTGTTTTCTTTCCCTACTTGCAGTGTCCCCACCAACAAGGCTAAGGTATAATGTAGTCAATCCTGACAGTGTACAGATCTCTTGGAAAGCCCCCAAAGGGCAGTTCAGTGGATATAAGCTGCTTGTCACTCCAAGTTCAGGTAAAATGAAAATCTGTATATTCTCTTGTAAGGTGAAATTACTGTTGGCATCTAGACCTAAGGTTAGGCAGCTTTCCTGAGGCTAATGTCACCTTTTAGGAATAAGGAATCGTGAGCAAACTGTGGGTGAGAGTATTGGCCATTCAACAGAAGAGTGAAATCTATTGAAGCACTGAGTAGTCGTAGGCACAGAATATGGGAACTGATGGTAGCTCTACTTCATACGTAGTCCTTGGGATTGTCACTGCTCATCTTTACCTTCCTTCCAGTGGGGTGTAAGGGAGACTATAGGAAGTGCTTGAAGGAGCACACAGGAACGCTATTTCAGTCAGAGCTTTGAGATGAACTTCTCTAGGCCTTCTGCCATGGTGAACTTCTCAGAACAAACATGAGCATAAAATTATACATCCACTCACATTCAAAAGCATTTTTAAAAACAGAAGATGAAGTGGCTATATAAGGCTATCTTATGGAAGTATGACTTCTATATGTATCCACTTTTAGCTAAAATATATATGTATTCTTCTTATATAAAGTCTCCTGAGAAAGGGGCAAATTGGAAGTGTGTGAAACAGCTATGCTGTAGTGTGCATTTCTGTATTAGTTATTTTTCATTTTATTATGCTTTATGAGCCTCGTCATCAGACGACGTGTTCCTTAATGGTATCACATAACACTTCTCTGGGATGATGGGTGAGACCATCTTCTGAGCAAGTTTGGTATCAATTTGGAGGAAATGATTGACAGGTTAGAAGTCGGGGTTACTGTTCAAAGGGATCTGGACAGCTGAGAACTGGGCTGACGGAAACCTTAAAAATTTCACAGAAGAAATTTATGAAAATCTTATGAAACAAATGCAAATTCAAATTTGCAGAAACCCCTGAAGGAAGAATGGAAAGAAAAAAAAAATTGGGTTGTTCTTAATGTTGCCCAGTGCCGGGGCAAGAAACAATGCGTATGAACTGCAATGCAGGAGGCGTTGCATCAGGATCATGAGGAATCACTTCTTTACTGTCTGGGTGACCAAACACTGTCACAGGTGGCCCACTGAAGCTATGGAGCTTCCTTCCTTGGAGGTATTAGAAAGCTGTCTGGATGTGGTCTTGGGCAAGTGGCTGTAGGTTGCCCTGCTTGAGTTGTACAAAATGAGGACTGGAAGCCCCTTCCAACATCAACCATTTTGTGATTCTGAGAAACCTCAGACGTTCCTTTCAGCTTACATAGTTCTGTGATTTCATATCATTAATCTTTAGTCTGTAATTTTTGTTGCAAAATGTACTTTCCTGCTTTGGGAGCTGATTATTTGATTTTTCACTTTTAATAAAGTGTTTCGTCTCATTGCCCAAATATTTATCTGACACAACTGTTAAAATAAATATGTTGGCTATTCTGTGAGACCTAGGTACAGATGCAAGAGCTGATTGGAATGTTTGTAACTAAAAACTTGGATTCTTTCTGGTCAGGCTGTGTGACTTCTTGCTTTTTGGTGATGTTGTCTGACCTAGCCTAGTCTGGATAGTTCCAAAAGTGGACAAGGAAGTACACTTGGGTCTTAGGAGAGTTTGAGGTGGTTTTAACTCACTACATTTACCTTTCTACAAAAAAGTAACTACATCTGTGCTTTTTTTTTTTTTGATCTTTTCTGTTACAGGTGGAAAAACCAATCAACTAATTCTTCAAAACACTGCAACCAAAGCAATTATTCAGGGTCTCATTCCAGATCAAAACTATGCCCTTCAGATCATTGCGTTCAGTGATGACAAGGAGAGTAAGCCAGCCCAAGGCCAGTTCAGAAGTATGTATCTCTTATACCTCACATGCAGAGTAGATCAAACATTCAGCGTGATTTATAAAGCTGTAACAGATATTGAAAGCAATAATGGAAATACAGTTTCTTCTGTTGGTAGAAGGCTGTTTGGAACCACAGACTTTATCTGATACAGCTACAGTTGGAGGCCTGAATTAATGCAATTGCACAGGAGTTTCTTGCTTTGGGCTATCTTTGTTTCTTTTGGTTTGGAATGCCTGTCTTTGCCATTCCTTTATGAAATTAGCCGGTGTCTTTTCAAAGAGAATCTTCAGTGAATAGAAACGAGAAGGGAAGTATAGCAATCTGATTTATCAGAAAGTTTCCCTCCCTGCTTCCAAATGTTTTTATTAAGATTTGTGTATCTGTACCAACTGACAGGTAGTTATTTGTTCTATGATACTGTGAAAGGCTAAATTCTTACTGGTCTTAAACTGTCAAATGTGTTTACAAACTAAGCTTAAGGCTCTTATCTGATTTATTCATGTTCTTAATATTTCTATTAAAGTGAAAATGTAGCATTATAAGAAATTCAAAAAAACACTGATTTGTCTTCATTTGCATCTCAAGTAGCGCTGTCAGTTTGGTCGATGAAGAGAAAAATGTGTCAGTTTGGAGGTGTAGTTGAAATCATGCTGAATTAATTCCCTTGATGCTAAATATCTTAATAACAGTTTGTGGAGGATGCTGCTCGCTGTGATTACTACATCACTTTACTCTTTGAATGATCATGAGACAAAATATGCTGGCTGCTTGATGTGCCATGCATCGGAGTTATTCTAGCTTTTTATCACTTCTACTGTGTATTTATTCTTCTAAGTACCATCCCACTTGGGAAACCCACAAAACCACAGATTACTTTGGCATTAAACCCGCTGAAAGCTATACCAGCTTCTATAATACAGGTGTGGTTCTATTTAAACTAGCTCTGTTCTTCAGGAAATGCAGAGCTGGCAGCTTGATTTAACAATGTGAGAGTTAAGTTCTGTTTAGTATACTCCTTCTCTGCTGCCAATGAAAACATGTAAAACTTAACAAGATGGGAATTTTGTTTGACCGTATGAATGTTGCCTTACATAAATAAAACCAGGAATGTTGCATATACAAAACCTTCCTTCCTCTTAGCCCATATTCCATTTGTTTCCCCTTCTCTGACAAGTGGTCGTTGACTCTAAAGATGAGAAAAGGTCAAACAGATTAAAAACTTGGAGAAAATCCTGTCTTTTAGCGCACTGGAAATGTGTATCTTATGCACTGGAATTGTTTGATGTACGAAGAGTTCCTCTTGATGCTACAATAAAATTTTATTGTTAAGGGTAATCCTTTAGTATAGTTAGATATGCTTTCTTTTTCTGTTGTTGCTTGTAAATTATTATACAAGATCAGTGAGAGATTTCTTCTTTTTAAGACGCCTCTATGAAAATGTAGTTGGTAAGTTCATTGCCTGTGTGGACATGTTTAAAAAAAAAAAAAGTCATTTTGTATAAGTTTCTTGTGCATTCAGATTGTTATTTTGATGAAAGGGTTTACCCTAAAACAAAAATCTGTCAGGATGTGACTGACTTATCTCCTGGGAGAATTTTAAGACTTTTGTTCCATTTCTCTGCAGACTCACTCCTCTGCAGCATTACAATTAGAAGGGGCCATCAGCACCTCCTTAGTGATGTTTGCTTGTAGTCATTATTTAAAGCAACGCTCTTACTTGCTAAGCAGTGGCATCCTTTTAGTTTAGTGTTTCTCTGGCTATTTTACCTCTTTTATTTTAATTAGAGTGGAGTTTAAAAAAAAAAAAGGTTACTTTTTTGAACAATATCCTTAGTTCTGTACCTGGAGTGAGGATGTTGTTAGTTCTGGGGAGGATTTTCTTATTGAGAGATTTAACAATGGCTTGTTGTCTTCATAGGACCTTAAGATGGTCTTGTGATTATATTTTGGATTGAGACTTGAGAGAATGCTGTTTCAGATACTCCACATGCAGTTGGTTTAAATCAGTGTAATCCATTTGGCTTTGGTTTCGCTTCTGTAAAACAGAATACCTGTGTTGTCCTTCTTATATTGTGTGTTTCAAGAGATAACAGACAGTCTTTCACTGTCTCACAATGTTTTGGGAAGGATGTAGCACAGAGTGACTGATCCAGGCTAAGATTTGGTACCTACTTGAATGAATGTTGGTCATAATCCAGCTCTAGATAAGCTAAAGTTTTTAACTGGGGTAAAATTTTGCTTTCTATGAAATATCTTTTCTCCTTTTTTCCTTTTATTTGTTCCCAAGCTGTTCCTGGCCATTGTAGATTGCAGGGATTTTGATGCCAATTAACATTCAAAGGAAATTATGTATTTATTCCTCTGAGATATATGTATGTATGTATATATGTATAATATATATATTATTCTTTTCCATAGTATAAGACTTCTGCAGTGATGTTTTTTGCAAAATCTTGCAAACTACATTGGAGTAGGGAGAAACTGGTTATTAATAAAATATTAAGAATAGCTAATCAAGCTAGATTCTGCTAGGCTTTTATGAGAAATCTAAGACTTAGAGGGGGAGGTATCCTATGCTCTTGAAAGACAGGAAACTATTGAAGTGTAAGCTTTGGAACAACTCTGCTGTTGTGGGAATACTTGGTGCCCTGAACACAGATCTGGGCATGGGATTTAAGCTGATTTTTGCAGAAAAGATAATGTAATAGCTGGCTTATGTGATCCTGTGCTGGATGACCTGCAGTAGAACTTTGCAGTACTGGACTTTGCCCAACTAGCTTTGCCAACTTCTGTAGTTATATTTCCAGTGCTGACTCTTATTATAGGCTTAGATGCTGATGTCACTGCATTTGGACTCTCCTGAATTAGGAGAATCACTTTTGAGAACTTTAATGTGGATAGAAGGGAGTGGGGGGGCAGAATCATGAAGTAATAAACCCAAAGAGAGTGAGAACAAGAGTCACTTATTACCTAAGTATATTGCAAGATATTGTGTGAAATGTCTCTATTTGAAAGAGGAAAACAACATGCTTCCATTGCTCTGTTTCTGGTTTGACTGATTTGTTTTTCCCCTTATTTTTCTAGTTAAGGATATAGAGAGAAGAAAAGAAACAAGTAAATCCAAAGTGAAGGATCCTGAAAAAACAAATGCGAGTAAACCAGCTCCAGAAGGTCAGATGTGACTTGGGTGATATTCTGATAATAACCAGCTTCTTTGTTTAACTTGGCCACTGCATAGATTTTCTTTAAATCATTACTTCAGATCTTGTTTCCAGGGTGGTTGAGTTGAAAAGAAGGGAAAAATCAGTATTTCCATGAATGTTGAAGAGTTTCTACAACAGAGGGATCACTTCTAGTTCTGTATTCTGTTTTATCACTTTATACAGTAAGCACTACCTACCAGTATGAATAGCATAAAAGCAGGCTTTGAACCTGCATTTTAAAAAAATAAATCATACTACCTTTACATCCCCACTGGTTGCACTAGTTAAAAAAATGAAATAAAATTGTGTGCATGTATCTGTGTGGGTGCATATTTAAATAGATCTTATTTCATATAGCTGTTTTTAATGCATTTATGTGTGTGACATCATGTCATCTTGCCTGCAAGACAGCCTTGACTATTGTTAACTCCTACCTAAAATGAAATGGATATTCTATAATTATGATATCATAACTTATCATTGTCCTAAGGAGGGTCTTGTATTTGAAATAATTTGAAATACTTTGATGGGGAAAAAAAGCTTTTGTCTAGTTGTGAGGAGTTAATCTTCTGGCAGAATGTAATATTGCTTATCATGAGAAGCTCATCTAGAATGGGCAGCAACAACTATTTCAAGTTTTAAATTCTTTGGTTGCATTAGTGTAGTTTGTGTCAGAGCAAAATACACTTTCATTTAGCACTTGTGGGAAGCTCTTGCTGTACATTTATTGTAACATCTTTTGCTAGAAAATTGGGAGGGCAAAATGTCCCAGTCAATGAAGTTGACCAAAAAGGGTTAAAAAAAAACAACACAAACACAAACCAAAATCTGCCAACAACACCAAAACCCAATTGTGCTGATTTGTATGAATCCTTGCTTTTGTTTAAATCCAATCACAGCTATATTGAAATGCAATGTGCTTTTTTCTTACTGTCTAGCTATTGTATATTCCTTCCTTATGCACAGCATAATGATTCATCAAAGTGATGGAGATTCCAACTCAATGACTTCAGGGAGAATAGAGTGAGAGTCCAGGCAAAAAAGTTGTGCAGAAATAACAACATCAGCAAAAAATGCATAGCAGTTAATTCAGAATTGAAGCACAAGGAATAATGGTATCAATTTTTTTTTCTAGCTTAAGGGCTGGTCCACCTCAAAATGAAATTGGATCATTGAATGAAAAACAAAATAAATCATGAAGTGTCTGTGGAAGAAATAAGAGCAAAATGTTATGGTAAAACTGTGAAGAATAACTTGATCGTCAGCAGATGTTTGACAGGAAATGATCAGATTGTGATCAGACCTAAAGAATTAGTCACTTAAATAGACCTAAGGAATTAGGCACTTAATTAGTTTCATAACAGGTTGATACTATGTCTGTATTTGATGCATTTAATAGCATCTTTGATACATTCTATGGCTGAATTATATCTTTAGTTCAAGTCGGTGATGCTGTGAAAGTTAGCAGTACAAAAAAAGCCTCCAACAATTGGGTAGTATGATACCTGAAAATGGAGCAATCTTTGCTCACAAAGCAAATTGAAAACAACCATTGTCCTGACTAGCATTGTTGGGAAATGGTCAATGCTTCTGTTCTTGTCTTAGCTGGAAGGGTAGCAAAAGCTTGTTTAACCATTTCTGCAAGTACCAGAGCCAAGATTTGAAGTAAGAATGTGCCTTCTGTGAACATCTGCTCCACTTCTTACTGAAGGATGGTTTGAAAAGATGAGATTGGATGACCTTTGCAGGCCTTACAAAGGCAAAAGTCATCATTCATTCTTCTGCTTATGAAGAATTGTCACTCAGAATTCTCTGATGTGGATGTTAGGGCAGGTTTGGCATTTTAATAGGTCATGTAATCCCAAGTCAATGTTTTGGGGCAAAAGTAACGCATAGCAATCAACTTGTTAAAATGTACAGAAAGTGTGTGAACGCAGTCCATAATGACAAGGTATGTGTTAAGATAGCTCTTACCAGTTGATCCATGTGTATCGCGCTGTTTTTTTCTGAAGGGCACCAGGAGTACATAATTATTGAAGTTTGTTGTTCGTAAATACTTAACTAATAACTTTCTTCAAGAAACTCTATCAAGTGGTTTGTGTGGCTCATGAGCAGTTCTTTCAGCAGCTCTAGTAACCCAGGTTAAAATTTTCTGTGTTGTGTCCTGACTGTTCAGATAGTTTGGAAAGATTTATTCCTTTCTTTCCTGCTCCAAGTACTGTGCTGTTATCTCAAATAAATCTCCAGTGTATATCAGTAGTGTCATCGTACCAAATTAATTCACCTTTTAATTTATACATGAAATGTTAATGGTGTGTTTGATTTCTAGAAAGCTTCTCTGGTTCCTCTGTACAAATAATTTCAAGTGTTGAATCTTCCTGTATTTCTCAGAACCTGTCAGTTTTCAGCTTAGTGATAGATTTATCACTGCTGCACACTCAGTAACATCAGAAGCCTTTTTTCTTCTTCTCTGTTGAGATAAAGTTCAGGGGCTCACCTTCATTCAGCATGCACTGATATTTGAGTACTTGTACCTTGGCACTTCTCCAATTCTATCATGTACAAAGCTCCTTTCTTCACAATGAAAGGGATTAATACATTCTTTGCCTTCTCAGATGTTTTATAGTTTTTCAAAGAAATACTAGGAGTGATTCTGTAGTCACATCCCTTTAGGGAGGGAAGAATCGCAGTGTTTTGACTGCATCCTGTGGCGAGTACGTGACTGTATCCTTTCAAATGCTTCAGTTAATGCCTGTAAAGTTTTCAGATAATGAATTTAATGACAATAACAAAACACAGGTTGACAGTTTATTTTTTTCTTGCAAACTTTGTGGGGTTGTTTTTTTTTTTTTTTTTAACTCTATGAGAGTTGTTGCAGGCTAGCCTAGGCTGTCTGCCAAACTCCCACTTAATTGATTTCTCCATGAGGACAGTGAGAGAAGATAGGAAGAACAGAAATTATAAAGTGTTGTGGTTTAACCAGGCAGGTAGCGAAGCACCACATGGTCATTTGTTCCCTTCTCCCTGTTTCCCAGTGGGATGGGGAGAGAATCAAGGCAGGGGGAAGCAAAAAAAAACCAACAGTGTAAACTTGTGTGATGGTATGAAAACTGTTTAGTAAGATAGAAAAGGAAGTGTGGGGAAGAATCTATAGTAATTGTAATTAGATCTATAAAAATTAAGTGATGTACAAACAATCGCTCACCATCCAGTGATGAATGCCCAGCTGGACTCTGTGAAGGAGAAAATCAACTTTGTCCCAGCTGAAACCAGGACAGAATGCTCATGGATTGTTTGCCAAATATCATTGCAGGCAAATCAGACTAGACTTGACTTGAGGAAAAAAGTACCTCATTTATTGCCAGTTAAAATAATAATTAAAACAAAACAAACAAAAAAAAAAAACAACAACAAAACTAACTGGGTAGTAGGAAATTAAACTACAAGCATTAAAACAAACTTGCCTTTCTCTCTTTCCTGAATGTTTTTTTCATATTTTTCTTCTTCCAGTGCTGTGCACATTATCAAGTAATACAAAATGCATATAATACTGTAAAATATATTGGCATATGAATCTGATGCTTGGATTATAATAGCTCTTGCAGGAGCATCATGATGGTCTTTGGATGCTGATAGAAATGAGAGGTGCAGTAAACTTGAAAAACACTTGGGTTTGTTTTTTTCTTCTAATACTGCTATCATCTTTGTAGGTAATCTTTAGCATTCACCCTGTAGCTATCAAATGGCACTGTGTTGCATAGTGTAGGAATAAAACCCAGTGAGATATATTAAGATGCTGTTCAGCAGAAAAGACTAATGATCTAATTTACTAATTTGTCTGTTTAGTTAATGTCAGCTGCTTCAGTATGTACTGCTAGATAGTGTGAAGTCAGTGCCGTGAGGTATTTTACTTAGCTCCAGGAATGAATACCTTCTGAGATACTGCTCTATTGGCTGTGTTTCTTAATTTACTCACTTCATCCTGGCTAGCGTAACTGCAGATGTTGGTTTTGGTTATGACGTCTTTTTTCCTGTGGTATTTTTGAAAATTACTTGCTGAATTGTAGGCTGCAGAACTCAATTAATTATGTCTTTGTTCAATGTGTAATTGGTTGTATTAACAGTGTTTCATTGTGCTTTCTGGAGGGCACTTCATCTTTTGCATTATGAACAAGCAGAAGAAAGAGATCGCAACTGTTTTGTGTGGGCATATTTCCCAGTGCCATTCTGTTCTTCCTAAGATTCTATCATCTCAGTTTGTTGTATGTTAGTCTGTTTCTGCAATCTTAGGCTAAAAGTAAAGGTTATTGGAAAGTACTTTTGTCTCACTGTCAGTTTGAATTCTTTTGTCCTATTTAGTGACTGAACTAAATACTACAGTCATTCAGTACAGTTGGACAGGTTTGCCATAGCTCCATGGCTCTCTATTCAACCAGCAGCAAGACTGAGCATGTATTCCTAATTAAGTGTTCTCAGACGCATGAACATGTATGGCTGCAAAGATCAGCAGACTCACTCAGGGTACGCACTAATAAAAACATCAGTAGCCTCTTCCTGTTTATCTGTCTAGCTGATTGGGATGAAAGCCAACAAGTGGGAAATAAAATATGATCCCTTCTGTAACTGACGCTTGGATCTAATTGTCTCTACTTGTTTCATGCAGGCAAATACACAGGCAGACAGGTCTCAGTTGACTTTCACAGCAGAATCACTCCAGGCCTAGATGTCCTAGTCTCTCTTCTAGCCTACTCCTCCAGCTGTCTCACAGAGACACACAGATATTTGGCCCAGGCTAATAATTGCTTCAATACCTGGCTCCCAAGCTGCTTTCCCTATTTTCAGGTAGGTTGCTTGATGCTCATTAGACTTTATATACTGACACATGTACCCTTGCTTCTCCTGTTTCTAGCATATGGAGAGGTCATGAACTGTCATCCCCACTGCAGTTGCTTACAGTGTAGATCTAACTTGCTCTGGTTGGTCTCACAGGTACATGAGCTTGTGTCAGTGACTTTAGTTGCTGGCATTCAGAGCTACACACCTGTAGAGTAGTGTGGTTCTCATGCAGAATAATAGCTACAAAAGGAATTTAATGAGAAGATGGGACAGTATGTGATTATTGGGCATAGGACTTGTATCTTTTTGTTTTCCCATGGTAGTTCTTATACAAATTACCTCAACTTCTTCCTTTCCCAACCTTTGGGTCCTCCAGTAAGCATATCATCCAAGCTGGTCCTGAACACCTTCAGGGGTGGGACATCCACAGCTTCTCTGGGCAGCCTGTTCCAGCACCTCACTGCTTTCTCTGAAGAAATTCCCTTAAGTTCTAATTGAAAGCTTCCCTCTTTGATCTTAAAACCATTCCCCCGTTTTCTATCACTATCTACCCAAGTAAAAAGTTGATTCCCTTCCTGTTTAAATGGTGGAAAGCTGCAATAAGGTCTCCTCACAGCTTTCTCTTCTCCATGCTGAACAAGCCCAGCTCCCTCAACCTGTCTTTGTAGCTGAGGTTCTCCAGCCCTCTGATCATCTTCATCATCATCCTCTGCACCTTCTCCAACACCTCCACATTTTTCCTGTACTGGGGACCCCACACCTAGTACCATAGTACTCCAGAGAGGGCATCTCATAATAAATCTCATTATCCTCTGAGTGGTAGCCCTATTAGTCTGTAAAGTGCTCTGGGAATCTTTCCTTTGACTCAGCATTACAAATGTCATCCCTGGAGCCTGAGCAAATAGCTGTCTTCTGATGGACATGGGAATAATCCTGTAAGAGTTTTATTCAGTTTCTCCCAACTGTTGTTGTTCTTCTGTGCTCCTTTATGTACAAAGGCAAGCATTTTATCACGTAACCTAATATAATGTAGGTTTGCTTGTATTTTAGCAACTGCATTATGTATTTCCCTCTGAAGCTGGATTGGGTGCCTGAACCAAGACAGCAGTAAATATGGGTTTATTGTAGGAGGGTGAATTAAAACTCCAGAACAACCACAGCAAATGGAGGAAAGGCACCTGCATTTTTTCACTGCACTATTGTTTATGAGCTATATTTCTTGTATTTGTTGTTTAATGCAGATGACTTCTTTCCTGTCTTTTCATTTTTTATTTTTTTTTTTCCATGAAGTCTTACAGTCTGTGAGGGTTTTGTTTGTTTGTTTTTGCTTTTTTCCATGATTCTAGGATTAATACTATGACAGCATTTTGTTTAAAATGCAATCTCCCATTCTGGATTAAACTGTTTTGCAGGTACCTATTTAATAGCTCATGTTTGATCTTTCTTTACAGATCTCAAAAGATATGAATCCAATATTAGACCATGTCTGACAAGCTACAATCAGAACAATACAGAAAAAACAGGATTTTCTGGGAGGCTTTTTATTCCTTGATGTGCCTCATGGATATTGTCCTCCTTTATGTTAGAGCAGATAGCTGACCCAGAGCTATGCTGGGAGGTGGTATTTTTCTGTTCTGAATGCTTACTCTAATATCTAGGCAGCGCCATGGAGTTAGTACAAGACCTGCTTGTTTTAGCATATGCTATTCTATTAAAGGTAAAATCAACTTAAAAATGAATTTATCATCTCTGTTTCTTTGTGGTGTGGCCTCAGATCCCCATGTGTCCCTTGAGAAGACTGGGGAGTGCTTGGATCATGCTTTAGAATACTTAAAGCATTCTGGACCGCCACAAAACCTTGGCAAACATTTATAATTATGAGTCTCTCAACATACTCTTCTGACTACTCTATGATGGCTCAGCCCTAGGGAAAATTTTATAGATCCATTTTGGTTTCAGACTCTCTCACTTTTATACTTGGCTCCTTTCTGAGGTTTTTTTTTCTATCTAGCGGAGAATCTGTTAAGTTTATCTCAACTGCTACGAGTGAAAGCAGCACCTGATCATCTGACTTTGCCAGTAAACTTCTCACTTGAATCCAGGTGTGTCAGTGGTTTCCTGTTGTAGTACTAAAATTTTTCCAATTTCCAAAGGAAGCCTATAAACAGGAGGTGAGCCAACAGTTTGAAGGGGTGAATAATAGCAGGACAAGGGGAAATGGTTTTAAGTTGAAGGAGGGAAGATTGAGGTTGGACGTCAGGAGGAAGTTCTTTACTGTGAGAGTGGTGAGGTGCTGGAACAGGCTGCCCAGAGAGTTTGTAGATGCCTCATCCCTAGAGGTGTTCAAGGCCAGATTGAATGGGGCCCTGGGCAGCCTGGTCTAGTATTAAAGGAGGTTGGGGCCCTGTCAGTGGCAGGGGGTTGGAGCTTCATGATCTTTGGGGTGCCTTCCAACCCAAGCCATTCTATGATTCTCTGCTCTGGAATCCATTTAGAACTTGCCCAGCAGATGTATCTGCAGGCTCCCACCCATACTATGTAAGTAAAGCATGGCTTCTTTTTTGATAGTGATTGTTTTTTACCCGTGCTGTGCAAGCGATGACTTCTTCCTCAACTTCAGGTAATGCAAATATCTGCCTAAAAACAAGACATGAAGAAGACTCAGCTGAATATGTCTTTGACAAATGAATTTAGGATAATCCATCCAAGCCAGGTGTAATTTAATGAGAGGTGTTTGTCAATTTTCCATGCCAGTCTATAAACCTGTGAACCACCATACAGAACTTCGTACATTGAGAACTCCTTGCTAGCTACTGGATGACTTCCAGGAGGACTCCGCTGCAAGGAAACTCTTGAATAAACTCCCTCATTGTTTGGAAAGTTTAGCTCATTGTGTTTTGGATGATCAGTGCTTATTCCAAGAGTTCATCCTATGAATTTCTCTGGGGTGGACATAGCTAAACCTTTGAATCCTCTGACTTGCAACTTGGATTTCCTTTTTTCAGTGGCAGTGTTTTTATAGATCTGGCCACGATCCTTCAGCAGATTCCTGCTTCCTGCCTCCTACAACTGGAAAACCTGATAGGATGAATCAATACTGAGATGAACAGAGCTCTTAAATGCTTTCTCTTTGCCATCCTTCTGAGATTTTGAGAAAACCAAACATGCTACTACATTTACAGATTTTAGCAATATATGTTTCCCAAACTTGTATAGGAGACTGTTCTCCAGTATGAGATAAATGGAATCAGGGCATTTATCAGACCCCTTCTGTCATTTTGAGTACAATACCCTGGATGACTTTGCCCAGGCCATTCTATGATTCTATGGTTACTGTCTTGACAGAACCCAGACTATGAGGTCTGTTGAGTTTGTGATTCCAGCCATGCATGCAGCATCAGGTTCTGTAACACAATCATCATTGTGGCCACAAGAACCTTTAAAAATAGGCTAAGAAGAAGAATGAAGAGTTGTGTTGCCGATAATCCATTGTAATGATAATCATTCTATGCTATTTCTGCATCTTGGAAGTCTATATGAATTATGTTTCTATTAGCACAGGTTTCTATTGGCCACTTCAGAAGAAAAGATATGAAAGAGAGCAGTTTTTATTTCCTTCACGTCAAGGAGAAAGAATATGCTAGTGACCCTGAGATATGGCACCTTTCAACATCTGTATCTATAAAGAGGTAAATGGCCATGAGTTTGCCTGTAAGTGTGTTGCAGTCAACTGAAGAAGAGACAACTATGTTCTTGAGAAAAAGCAAAATGCTAACTGGAGACTCAAAGGTTTGTTCAGGAAAGAAAAGCTTGGTATTAGAAAGTATGGTCAGTTTCTGTGCTTCACCTAGGTTTCTGCTTAACGCATGGCTTCTTGTCCTAGTTCTGTTGCTTTTCTTCTTTCTGTTGGTGTGTTATGATCATATACATGTTTATTGTTGTGTATTACCTCTCGTACAATGTTCCACACCAGTCAGAAGCTGAAGATTGGGCAGGTTGCCTCTCTTATTTGCAATCTCCCTCCTTGTCCCTCTTTAGAAACTCTCTTTGAACATACCTGCTGTATGAAAAATAGACACAATGATGACAGATGTCCATGGAACCTGTAACTCAGGAAGAAAAAAGAAAAAAGGTGCAATTTATAGCTCTCTTTCTACTCAACCAGTGTAGATAAAGACAGCCTAAATGTAAGTTTCAACTTCGTCATGAAATGATCCAGCTCCTAATATCAGTGTGTTCAGTTTGTAACCCTTGAATTACAAAATCTTAGGTTGATAACACTTAGTTTATAAGCTGTGTATCCTCATATGTTAGCACAGGAAGGACTTGGTAAGTCTGAACTGTTTCCAATTGAACACCCTCTCCAGCCCCATGTGGGCTCTTCTGGGTTTTTTGGTGGTTTTCCTCAAGGCATTGACTTCTTTGTGTAATCAGTTCTTACCTGAAATGGGAAATTGCTCTCATACTTGAATGACTGATTAATAGAAGCCCAGGTGAGTGAACAGTCCTTCTTTTCAGACTGCTTTTCAGCTCAAATTATTAGCTGTTGAGCATCCATCCAATTGTCAGAGTGCACTGGCATGGTTTGATTCTGCTGGCAGCAAGAGACTGTTACCTTAAGTCAGATTCAGGGTCTGCGTTGACATGTTTCATTACTTAAATACTTTCATTGCTACTATGCAGAGGCACTCCTTAACAGTTCTTAATCATGTGGCAGCATGAATTCTTTTTACTTCCATTTGAAGTCTGTAGGCTTCATTCTGACTATGTGCATTCTAGGTGAATACCTCTGTACATCATCAGTGTTGACTGTCTTTCAAGGACTCTACCTCCTCTTTGAAACGGAACCTACATAGTAATGCATTTTAAATTTGTGTGTCAGTCTTGGAAGGGTGAGCCAAAAAAAGCTATGGTGAGGTGGTAAAAGATTGCAACAGCACCTTCTGCTGCATTAATAAACACCAAGGTGGAAGACTGAGTCTCTCTTCTAAGAAAGTTATAATCATAAAAGATTGATGCATCAAGACGTTAATCTGTCACTAAGCAGCATTGCTTTGTGCTCTTGGCAACAGCACGAGATTAAGACTAACATTTGGTATCTGTTTTCTGGGACTGTGCTCCTTGAGATGGCCTTCTTGTGAATGCAGCTAGAAAGTACTGAGTCTTGTTTTTGAGCTGTTTGCTGTACAGGTTCCTTTTAAGGAATGCTCCTTACACTTTGAGAGGAAAGTCTTGTTCCACAGTTTGTCTCGTTCATCTGATACTAACACTGTTGATAAACATTAAGCAGGAACTTGCAGTGAGGAGAGGTGAGTTCAGGGTCATTTCCACCGTCACTACTTATTGTAAAGGTCTTCGTGCTCTTTCTGGACCTGTTAACTCTGATTCTGGCTTTGTTACCAGCACCTTTTGCCTGGTGCCCTGTATGCTTAGTAAGCCTTGGTGTTAAGTTAAGCTACACCTCTTGGTATGAAAACTGTTTATTAGTTACTGAAATATAATTTATTCACATGGCAGAGTAGTCCTTGTTTTCCTTCTCATAGGTGTTCTCTCTGGTCTTGCCTGTCTGGTACTGACTGTACTTGTCTGTCAGCACGTAACGAGGGAGTCCTTTTTCCTTATGCAGCTGCTGGGTTTTGTGTGTGTCTATTTGGCTCATTATTCTTCAATGAATGGAGCTGTGGTATTCTCATACCTTGCTCTCCTGGAATCCTCGATCAAGCCGGTGCTCCTCTGGAGTGCAGCCTTAATGTCTGAGCATATCAGGTTACCTTGTATGCAGGAAGTTAGCAGAAGGAGGTCTACTGAGTGGTGCAAACAGCTATTTCAAGAACAAATGTTAGCTTCAGAGGGTCTTTGGGATTGGCTTGTTTGTGTAGTACTAAAAATTTCTAGTCTTTTGCACTGATCTTTTGTAAGAATGATGAAGGGACTAAAGCTGTAAATTTTGTGCATAGGATGGTAGCCCCTTTGAAAAGACTAAATTGGCTGTAGCCTGTAAAATACCACTGGTATCTCATCACTCCTGTCCCAGCCTCCAGCATCTCTCAGACTCAACATTCAGGTTTAGCTCGATGCCTAGGGGGCAGACAGGTGGTGTCAAACTATGGCAGATGTTTCTGCCTTTAGTTTCGTAATGTTTAGTGTTTCTTTGTTCTGTTAAGAAGTAGCAATAAGCATCAGTTGAAAACAATGACAGTGTATCTGTTAGAGCTTGGTAGGGCAGTTCTGCTTCCCTCTGTTTTTAAAAAGGAGAATAACGCTCAGAAGCTCATGTTTTGTCTCAACCAAATGGGAGATTCTTTGCAAGCCTAATATTAATATTAATATTTTATTAATCTGAGTATGGAAAATAGACAGGGGGTGGGAAACCTAAAACGGATGTAATAGAATGGAATTATGTTTTTATGATGCAGTGATTATTGGGGGGAAAAAAAGAGCAAGAACAACTGAACAATTATTTATTGAATATTGAACAACTGTTGTGTGGGGAAAAAAAAGTGAAAAAGATCCTTTATTGAGCTCCATAAAACTACTTGTGAATAACTATGAAATTTTAATGGTTGCCTTCACCCCGTTTTTCAGAAACTAAGGTGATTTAAGTATATGTGTGCATATTGAAGAACAAACAAGTTTTAGATAAGGGCCAGGAGTTTCATTTTGATTACAGCCAAATAATCTCTTTTCTACTACCTTACTTGTTACATTAAAGCTGTATTTTATTTACAAGCTCAAGAGAAGACCATCTCTCTGTCGTGGTTTAGAGGGATTAACACATACAACGTAATTAATATTCAGGATTTCTGTGTACTAATTTTGACTGCGGTCCCCTGATTAACTACTCTCTAGATAGGTAGAGAAAATGGTCTCAAAGATTTTATAATTCACTAAATCAAATGGAAAAAAATAACTCTTAAATAAGAGAGTATCTGCTACATAGGAATGTGGATAACAATAATAATAGAAATGCAATATTCTCTGTCTTAAAAAGTCATTAAGACTTGCAGACAGCTATGCCATTTAAAACATTAACGCAATCAGATGCAGAGCTGAGAGCAAGCAAGTATTCTGTTTGCTGCAGAATAGTTTCTTTAGTTTCATCTACTTTTGTAGATTTTGTGGAACATCCTCAGAGTAAATGATTGTGACTAAGTGGACATAGAGTCATGTCATGTTGAACTTCAGTTTCAGGAAAGTTTTCAGCAGTATGCTTTGTTCTGTATTGCTGTTGCCTAGTTGAAAGAGTTCTTAAAATAAATACATTGAACTCAGTTTAAAAGCAGAGTGGTTTTAACACACTTTTTCTATCTGTGTTCACAGAAAAAGGGAGTTTGCTGCTACTATTTGGAAGGTGCTTCTGTGCTGTCAATCAGCAGTGATCTGCCAGAAAACATCAGTGTTTTGTTTCATAGTTACTCTTCACTTTTAATCTGTCCCTCAAGTAAATTGGACAGCTAGGGTGTAGAAAGAAAGTTCTACAAGGTTTTGTAGGACGAAATCCTTGACCTTTTCAATAAGCTGGGGCTTGCTGCAGAAGTTCAGCTGTTACTGAGTGTGTATGGAAAGATGCATAGAAAAGAGAAGTATGCTTCTCTTCCTGTCAGTTGAGAATTATTACTGCTGTATGCAGATGAACGTATTAATGTGTTTTATCATCTACTGCTAGTTAGTTTTGTGGCTTTATATTCAAAAGGTATGCTTTCGATAATAACATTTATTTATGGCTGTGTGCTTCATGAAAGAGGCAAAATACTGTTAAGCATATACAGCCAAATGTGCATAAAATCTTCTAAGCATGACAACAGATTCAGTAAATGCTAATGCTGAAACTCTCCAAAATAACAAATCTCTGGGCCTTCCAATTTGGCAATAGATGTTTTCTAGAACAGAACATGGTGCATGGGAAAGGGCTGGCTGCTTTATTTTATTTGGGGATTTTTTTTAGGGAGCAGAGATGAGCTTCTAACCTCAGTGGGCTGCTCTTTCAACCTAATAATGTTCCAGCATTTGAGCCTTTCAAATTCAAGCCATATTTGGATCTAGTTCAAAGAAAAGCAGCTATGTTGTATTCATTTGTCTGGTCCATAGCCTGACATATGGGATCTGTTAAACTGAGGTCTAAGTGCAATGATGATATCACCAGCACAGTGCAATAATATCAGTGTCAGAAGCGTGAACCAGTGAGCTGCTGCATTTTGGAACTGAACACTGTCTTGTATCCCTCTATTTTTTAATCCTTAAAATAATAATAATAATAATAATAATAAGTAATAATTAACTAACATAGAATGATATTGCCCTTGTCCTCACTTGTGCTTCTGCTCAGCTGCTGTGTTGTTGGCCATTGTAGAGGACTCACTTTTCTTTGTTGGTCATGCTTTATTCACAAGGTATTTTTCACTTACTTCTGTCAGTGTCTTGGCTTTTGCTCTTTGTTACCCCATGAAGGAGACTCCCTATCATACCTTATTATTATTGACCTTCTCTTGAACTTTCTTCCTTTACATTATTTGACTTTTCCACTGTGACAAGGAATAAGAAAGGAAAAGAAGTATTGCAGACTCGGAAAGAATTATAGTCTTAACTTGTCCTAGCAGAAGTGTGTGTTTTGGCTCTTGAAAATGAGAAGAGTTTCATACCAAAGGGAGGAAAAATATCAAATGTGTTTCTGCAAAATATATCATAGCTACATGCAAATTGAACTGGTTCTTCTAAGGCACTGAATCTCCCTGTGTGGCAGTGCCTCTATTTGCTGCTTCTCCCTTTGTTTTTCAAAGAACTTTCATAGATTAATAGTATTAACTCCAAGTGTCAAAGAGCCACTATAACCTAAAAATCATCATTTTTCTATTTGTTTCTGATTAAGACTTTGTTTTTTGACATTGGTTGTAAACTCATGGAATGGATGTATGAAAAAGAGAATAATAGGTTGAAAATGTAGCCATGGAGGGGTAGTCGGTGTTTTCAGAAGCTTGCAGACCCTGCTTTATTCCATGCATCCTCACTGCTGCCAGAGCCCCTCCCAGTCCAACTCTGGGCTCTGTTTCATTCATGGGATGTCTCAGGAGTCGCATTTTGTAGACTCCAATAACTCTCCATTTTTTTAAGAAGGATTGAGCTGCATAACTTTCAGCATTGCCATCATTGGCTTCAACAGAAACCAACTTCTGACACGGGTCTTGGTAGTGCAATTAGAACTTAAACAGTGGGTTTGCAGGAAAATGAGTCATCTTTAATTTCTGGAGCCTTGAGGAATCAAAGGAAGGAAACTTCATTTGGTAGATGCAAAATTCTTTCAGTGACAACTATTCTTTGAAAGATTTCCTTGAAACAAAGGCAGTTAAATTCATTTTTTTCTAATGATGATGACATGACTGTGGACAATACTGAAATAGGTTTTGTGCAAAAAACTTGTCTGAACACACAAGCCTTGCAGTTCTGAGCTGGTGTCTTTAAAGATGATATGCTAAGCCTCTTAAAGTTTTTCCCTTCATTCATGAGGAAGTGAGCAGATTGAGCTCCTTCCTTCTCAGTGAACTGCTTGACAGAATGGCAAGTTCCTTTTGCCAAGTAATACCAGGAAGACTATAAATTTGTTATAGAAGGATAGGGAATTTGTTACTTTCTCCCTGACAAACTCTATTAGCAGATGCACTGGAGATAGTTACTATTGTAAAATAGAGAAACCTGCCTTCTGACTTTATGTTGTGTCATTTCCATCATCTTCCCTAATTGAAAAATTGCAGGCTCTATTACTGTTTGGTGTGGACTGCCATACTTAAAGTAGAACTAGAAAAATGCTATCTGTGTAAGATTAGGAGACATTATACAAGATCGGGCAACAGGTCAGCTCCCTACTGTCCTGCTCTTGGAACTGGTGTTCTACCAGTTTTCTTAGTATGTGGGTGAAAGGGAAATGAATAGCACAACCTGATCATAGTGACAAAGTTTGGAGTGCGCTGAAGCTCTGGGTTTTGAAATAATTTTTATATGAAATTATATGCTTTCATCCTCGTTCAAGAGATGTCTTTGGGGAAAATTGCCTGTTAAAGTTATGTTCTGATATTTGAAAAGTTCATAATTATCCTCAAACACTATAAGAATCCATGACTGTGTAGGTTGTATGAGAAGATTACTGGAAAAAGACTTGCTGGAACTGGTAATGGAAACTCGCTGTCCTCAGTGGGGTGTGTAAAGTAGTCTCTACACAGTGTGTCTTTTAGAATAACTTTATAAGCTAGGATGATATGTGGTGTTTTTATTCCTATCAGGTTATGAAAATTTCTGTACAGGATGTTATTCTATTTAATATCTCACTGTTGTTTATTCCATTTTAGGGATCTTTCTACAGTTCTATTAAGTACACCAAGGAGAAAACATAAGCAAATAGTGGGTGTACAGAAGTAACAAAACCTAAATGTTTTATGCAGAAAAGATTCAACAAGTATCTCCTATCTACGAAGAATGAATCGTATTTTCACATTGCAGTACAATCTTGGATCAAACCACACACACTAACAAAAAATAATTGAATGATGCTATTTACACTGATCTGATGATGTGGAAATAAAATATTGAAAGGAATGTGGTTATTGTTTCCTTTATTCTTCAGTCTTTGCTGCGCTGAATAGATTTACTAGAACCAATAAAGAGTTCTGTTCACAAAGCTATAATGGCAGTATTAAACTTTGCATGCAAAACTGGTTGATAAGAAAATAATACAGTCTGGACTACTAACTGGGTTTCACTGTTAGCATAAAATCATAGCAGTTTTGAAGCGTTATGCAGCCACACAAATCCTGCTATCCTCACAGAGCTGTACAACTGCTGGGATCATACTGAAAATATACATCTGTGCTGCAGTGCAGCTGCTTGGATGTGCGTCAGAGGCTCATTCTTACTGGTGCTTAGTAGCATTTTACTTTGCCAGTAGTTATTTGAAGCTTTAGAAGCTAGTCAGAGCCAGTGCAAGAATGGCATAATTGAACTTTATGGCCAATGGAAGAGAAATACTTCAAGTAAGGCAGGCTCATTAAGAGGAAGTTTATTTGGCAAGGATATTTAAAACACAGATTTTGCCATGACCACTAAGTTCCAATTAAATCACAAAAAGGCAGATCTCAGTCCCACTGAAATCAATGGGAGTTTTCCTGTTGACTTCAGTGATAGAAAGATTTGGACCTCCTTTTGATTTATCTTCCAATTTAAGATTTTTCTGATGCTTACTAAATCTCCCCCAGTGTTTACATTTTAAAATGTGTTGCCAGTTCAAATAGTCTTGTCTTGTACTGTAAAAACTAAAATAAAATATTTATTTTGGCATCTTTGTAAGTGGAATTTTTGTCATGCGTTTAGAACTCATTCTACACTGCTAACTGCACGTAGGAAATGTTCCTTTCTTGTTTAAAGACATTTTTAGTACATGTTTAAGACATTAACTGTAACTGTATGGATTGTGATTCCCGTTAAGTGGATTTACATTACAGAAAGTATCTAACTCTTAATAATTACCAATTTGTAAGTCCTTCTGCACATCAGATTATTTTTGCCTATGAGATTATTGCTTTGTTTTTAATAATAAGATTGTCATTAATAATATGATAGTAAAATGTTGGGTTGCTAACTGTGTGATTTATTCTTTAACAGGAGAGCTCCTTGTGAGTTAATGCTATGCACCTTTTTGATAATTTCTCACTGAATAAATTTTTTATTTGCAGAACATCTGCTCTCAAGATCAGCTTGTTTCTAATAATTCTGTGCTCAATTGATCATTGCTGTCAGTACCACTGTATATGTTAGCATCCTTTGTCAACTAATTTATGTAATAGGCGCTGATGACAGAAGTTGAGATGCAGCTTACTTTAATAGACAGCATGGTTTTTGTTGCTGTTTTTTCTTTCTGTGTATTATCATGCAAGATATCTCTTATAGCATGCTTAACTTTGGCTTTTCTTCTTCCATCCTTATTCTGTAGTCAGTCTTGTAGGTGGTTTGCTGTTTTTATATTTCAAACATAAGCTCTGGTTTGACATACCTGTGTATCATCATTCATACGTTTTTCCTCCCTCCACAACAACCTTACTTTCAGCAACCTTACTGTAACAGTAATGCAACCACTTCTGTGGGTTTTGGCTTTTTTGTCTGCGATTATGGAAAACATTCCTCACGCACTTCCATGGTATGCATTTGAGTTCTTTGCTTTCCAGTCATTTTCCCTAACTGAATATGGTAACATTTTCTTAGGCTTCTCAATTTGTTAATAATTAATTTCTCTAACAGCCACCTTGTTAATCTTGCAGTTTGTGTATAAACTCTGATCCCATTTCCTCAAATTTCTCCATCGGTTAGCTAAACCATAGAGATGATTAATACTTACCATTTCTACTGATTTTCATCAAGTCTTTTCTTTTGATTTTTTTAATTGTCTTTTTGTTTACATTTTCATACATCCATAAAAGAGGCATCAAATTAATCATTATGTGGTCCTAGTTCATTTAGAGTTTGAATTTGAATTCAAAGTTATTATATTTTGCCTTTGCTGTATTGAATGCATCCTCCTTCAGTTTAATACAGCTTATTTGATTGGCCTTCATTTTTACTCTAGACTCCAAGGGTGAGATTCACTTCTCTTAAGTTTAGAAGTCCCTAATGACAGCTGAAGTTTTCTTCAGAGTTGTTGAGATGAGCTATGCAAATACCAGATTTTCTAGACTGACTATAAAAGGAATCTAGATAATTCCCTGGAGCTCTCTGCATTGTCCAAACCTAAAATTAAGTGTCAGAAATTCTATATAACGTGTCTATAATCTTGTGAATGAAAATGAACAACTGGTTTGGTTGCATTAGATGGCAGTTACCTTTCTCTTTCTGAAGTACTGTATTTTTAGAAGCAGCAATTCTTTCTTGTAGGTCTCCAAGGAGTAATTTTGAACAGCTGGATCAATAATGGCTGAACTATTCTATAATGGAACTTAGGACAGATATGTTTAGTGACTTTGCTTTTTTTTTACTTTGCCCTTGGAAGACAACCTGGTAGTCTTACTGTGATGAAGAATGTATAAAAGTGTGTAGTTACAGTTTTATTATTTAATTAAGATTTTGTTTTCATTTTAATGATTTACAGGAAACCTGTTTACCTGTAAAACTCCAGCTATTGCAGATATTGTGATTCTAGTAGATGGTTCCTGGAGTATTGGCCGATTCAATTTCAGACTTGTTCGACTATTCCTAGAAAATCTTGTTTCTGCTTTCAATGTGGGATCTGAGAAAACAAGAGTAGGTAAGGTATCGTGTTTTTTCATGATATTTAATTATCTTAGCACTTGAAAAGAAAGATTTTGAAAGTGAAAGGAGTTGCCACTAAGAACAACACTATACTACTGTTTTTTTCTAGGATCAAGCAATACAGTTTTCCTATTCAAGTTGCAGTTGTTAGTAACCACATACGTATAGTACAGAGACGTGAAGAAAATTGTTTTATTTTCTAATGTAGCACTTTTATTTTGGTACATCAGGTCTTGCACAGTACAGCGGTGATCCCCGAATTGAGTGGCATTTGAATGCCTATGGCACAAAAGATGCTGTATTGGATGCAGTCCGTAATCTACCATATAAAGGAGGGAATACGCTAACAGGTACAGTATATGTTTTAACTTCAGCACTTTATTAAAATAAAAAAAAAAGTCCAGCTTCACAAACTGAGAAGTTTTAGATCTTTCTATAAAATGGATGCTTGTTTTGCAGCATGCTAATGGCTTAATCCAATGTCTGTTCAGTTTTTCTGAAGTGCTTATCTTACTGACTTCACTTCTTTCTAGTCAAGAAAAGGTCTCATAAAACAGAGTATGCATGAACTATTTGTAAATGAAGTGAAATCTTCTACCTGTGAAGAAGAAAGTGCAAAATCCATTCATAAAGTTATTGCACAAAGTTTTGTTCCGGGGAAGGAAAGAACGCTGCTTTAGTATCTCACAACTGGCTGCAGTAGCTATTCATATGGGGCTTCTAGATTTCTACTCACCTTGTTGTAGTTAGAGCACTAAAGCCCCAGAAGACACTCAGTATTGGATAAATGGACACCTGTCTACCTAGGATAAATATAGGCTCAATACAATTCCAGTATCAACACAGTAGTTGTTAAACATAGTAACTTTCTCATCAGGAGAATGCCTTATCCAAATGCTGCTTCTCTTCAACAGCCTTTGTTTTTGTAAAAGTGATTGTAGTGGGTCAAAGAAAGTGAAAATGATAAGTTTATAGGAAAGTCTACTTGAGCTTCAATAGGCAGACTAAAATGCATTGATTAATCAAAAGACTGCTAAAAATGAATGTCATCTCTGCAGTTTAGTTTCCCATTGAAATGTACTCTATCACTAAATAAGCTATTCTTTCATACTCATTCTTCATGGAAACGTTTCTCAGGATCTATAAACTGAGTGGAGATATGAACATTGTAATCTGAGAAAAAATTATGGGCATCTTTTTTTTCAGGTCTTGCGTTAACTTACATTTTGGAAAACAGTTTTAAACCTGAAGCTGGTGCAAGGCCTGGGGTATCTAAAATCGGTATATTGATCACTGATGGGAAATCCCAAGATGATGTCATCCCTCCTGCTAAAAACCTACGGGATGCAGGCATTGAGCTGTTTGCTATCGGTGTGTATTCTGCCATATCTATGTCTTGTGTGCCATTAGACTTCAGTGTATTTGTTTCTGTTATCCTGTACATTAAGTAATTGTTATTTTATATGTATATCCAGTCAGTATAATCATGAATTTAAATCTTCTTTAGTATGTTTCCTAGCACATTACAACCGTAACTGGAATTTACTGGGATACATTCATGCAACACTATCTAGAGACAGAAAAATGCCAGATATGCTGGCAAAATTCAACATTTTGAAGTAACATCTTAACAATGAAGTTGTAGTTGATTATTAAAACTAATAAAATCCAGTTCTTTCTATTTATTTTTTGAGTTTCTATCAGTGCAAGATGTTTTTTATGTTTCAAATATTATCTTTGTTTTTGTTTTCGATGAAAGGTGTGAAGAATGCAGATATAAATGAACTCAAAGAAATTGCTTCTGAACCTGACAGTACACATGTTTACAATGTTGCTGACTTCAACTTCATGAATACTATTGTCGAAGGTCTTACCAGAACAGTGTGTTCACGAGTAGAGGAACAGGAAAAGGAAATCAAAGGTGAATAAGAATTAATTTAACTTGTTATCAACTTCCAGTTACAAATCCTTTTCTGAATATCTGCAGTTCTAAGCTGGCTTTGGGTATTTGAGTCAAGCTGTATATTGCTTTACTCACAAGCAGGTAAACTGTCAGGGAAGTTATCATCCCAGGTATGTTTTATTCTCGTTTTGATATCTTTGCTCCTTGGCTCTTTTTCTTTGATTGTGCTAAACACTGTAATTTGTAGTAAACAAGCAAACAAAAACAAACAAACAAAAGAAATCAACAACAAAAAAACCCTCATTCATTCTGCTATATTTATGTCCAAGTAGTGAGCAAGGGGAAAAAAATAATAATACACAGCTTTGGATGTGAATTGCTTTAACAGCAGTGCATGGAATTGTTGCCTCTGTGCTGTTCTTTCCATCTCTTAAATTGCTATTTTTATTGTTGCCTAAGTTTTTGAAATTTGCAGGTTTTAAGATTGCTTTGTAGCTTCCTGATAGTTGTTTTTCTTACTCAGTTACTACATTTTGCAAATACATTTTAGAATGTAAGAAAAGGTGGTGATGGACAACATTGTTCTATATTAAAAAGAAAAAAAAGCCTCTCCAATTACAATATTTTTTGCTTTTCTAAATGAAAGAAATGTCTATGAGAAAATGCTGGAATTTGTTAGAGTAACAGTCCTACCTGAGAAAATTCTTTCTGTATGGCTTCAGTGGAATTTGTTCATATTGCTTGGTTTGTGATTCTGTCATATCTCAGAAATGCTGAATTATTTTTCAATAAGCTTCTAACATTTCTAAGTACAGAAAATTGTCTTTCACACATTTCTACCTAATTCAGTAAAAAATGTATATTAGTGCGGTTTCACTCTGTTTTTCAGTTTTTTATTCAGCTTGAGACTGGGAGAAAATATTAGTGCTGTCTTGTGAAGGGAATGAGCAGTAAATTGAGAAAATGAGAGGGAAATGATGGAAAAAGCATGAATAGATGAGACATCTTTGTGGAGAGGAATGATTGCTGAGCAGATAACCATTCAGTATATCATTTGAGTGTGCTAACAGGCAGCATATCTGTTTCTGACCTGCACAAGAACACAGGAGATCACAGCTGTTTATGTACATGGATGTTTTTCATAACTGGGAGGAAGACACCTGGGGAGGCAATAAATAAATAAATAAATAAATAAGGCTTGAACATGTGGTAGGAGGAAGGACAGGAAGGCTTAGTTTTGTATCTTTTCCTATTTCATATAAAGTTTTTGCAATATCAGAGAGGCTTAGTTCTAGTAGGAACTCCATGTGCAGCGTTAGTTATTATTATTAGCTGTTTGTTTCCATTGCAACTTACCTAAATGAATGCACAGTAGCCAATTGTTAGGTTTACAGATGAGGAGATATCTTTGCAGCTTCAGTAAATCCAGCAAACCAAATAATTATTTTGCAGAGGAGAATAAGAAATTTCTGTTGTCTGTAACCTAGGAACAATCGCTGCTTCACTTGGAGCTCCCACAGATTTGGTCACGTCTGATGTAACAGCTAGAGGATTCCGTGTTAGCTGGACTCATGCTCCAGGCAAAGTGGAAAAATACAGAGTTGTGTATTATCCGACTCGAGGAGGACAGCCTGAAGAGGTAAGAGGATACGAGCTTCCCAGAAGTTTTTAATAGGAAGAACTAACCCGACAGAAAATCCATGGTCTGATTTAAATCTACCACAAAATTGCCTGTATGGGCTTTGAGGCATACTATAAATCTGGTCATGTATGATGGGGCTGAAGGTCAGTGGCCATGTTGCATTTCTGTCATATAATATAAAGTAAATGTGTTATAAATGTGTGAGCACTTTTGAGGGGAGGGGTGAATTGTGCCTTCAATAAGGTGCCTGTGTTTTTATTTGCACATATAACTACTTGAAACAAACTGTAGCAACTTCACCTGTGCTATTCTGTTTGCAAAAACAGAAGTATGAGGTCATGGTCAAGATGGTAAGACAGATTTTGGGTTCTAAGTACAAATAATTCAGAAAAGAAAGAAAATATGGGTCTACATTTTGGAATGTCTAAATCTAATCAATGAAAATTTACTGAGATGCTTATTTACATAGGAATTAGAGGCATTCTGGAGGTGGGCAAAAATGCAGTAGAACAGGCTTTTGGCTTTGGCTGACAACTCACGAAAGTAAACAGAAATGTAGAAAAAGAAAAGGATTTTGCTAAGCATACATTTAATCACTTTTTTCACTAGAAACGTAGGATTTAGCATGGTCATCTATCAATGTCAACTGGTAGTACAGTGTTTATGTATGTCGTTCTAACGGAATATTTCTGACAATGTAGTAATTTTGTTAGAAAGTGACCAATACACAAAGTTAAACTGCATTGCATACACTCATCTAAATAGTATCTTTATTCTGTATGGCTACTTACATCAGCTAAACATTTGAATTATGCACATATTTTTTTCAGATGGCTTACTGTACACAAAGGTAGCAAAAACAAATTCAGTACTGTATAGAAAGGTAGCAAAAGCAAATTCAGTATATTATTTGGATTCAATAGCTATACAGTTAATTTGCCATATGCATATTTAATTGAACTTTCTTCTAAACAGGTTGTGGTAGATGGAAGTTTATCAACAGCAGTTTTGAAAAACCTGATGTCTTTAACTGAATACCAGATAGCTGTATTTGCAATATACTCAAACGCTGCTAGTGAGGGCCTCCGTGGAACTGAAACTACACGTGAGTATCCTAATCATGTTTGCTATGGATTTGACTGTCTGTATATAATCATACCATATAAACATAAGCCTTTGTGAAGAAGAGCTTGAGAAGGGAGTCTTTTTAAGTTTAGCTCCTTTTAATGCATTTGTTTTAAATTAATTTGTTTGAATTAATTCTGGGCTAAGTTCCTGAGTCTGAATGCTCTGCAGATCTTTAAACACTGAGCAAGGTTTTATTTATCTCTGGGCTGAACTTTGAAGTCAGTTGCATTGAACACTAAGTTAGAACACTCCTAAGTTTTGGCTGTGGGAACCAAGCTTTAAAAATGTTTGTAGCTGAAAATTATCTGTTGAGAGGAGTATTTGGTGGGACCAGACATAACTGCATGTGATTCCCATCAGTACCAAATATTTGAAGGTAACCTCTGTATGTTACTTTATCAATGATTCGGTTGATTTTCTATCAGCATAGGTTTATGAAGGGAGATCGTGTTTGACCTCCTGAAGTTCAGAAAAGGCAAGTGCAAAGTTCTGCCATTGGACATGCATAAACCCAGCCTCCAGTAGCTTGGTAGAGAAGGACCTGATTGTCTTTGTAAACAACAAGCGATGCATGAGCCAGCAATGCACTCTTGCAGAAGCGCCTCCAGGCTGTGCTAGGCAGAGCTTTGCCAGCTAGTGATCCTTCCCCTCAGCTCAGTACTGGTGAAGCCACGTGTGGAATGCTATGTCCAGTGCTGGACTCGCCAGTAAATGAGAGATGGGGAGTTACTGAAGTAAGTCTAACAAATGACCGCAAAGGTGATGAAGGAAGTGATTGAAGCATCTTTCATAAGATGAGAGGCTTAGCCAGCCATGGCTGTTCAGCCTGGATATTAGAAGACTCAGGGGAAATCCTAGGAATGTGTAAAAATCCCTGGTGGAAAGGAATGAAGAAAAGGAAGCCAGACTATTCTCAGTGGTGCCCACTGGCAGAACAAGAGTAAATGGGCACAAATTAAAGAAAAACATTGAAAGAAACAAAAGAACAAAAGAAAGCACTGTTTTACTGTCATGTCAATGCTGGATGAAGTTGTCCAGAAAGACTGTGGAGTCTACATCTGTGGAGATATTTAAAACCCAAATAGATGTGGTCATCAGCAATGTGCTGTAGCTGAGCCTGACTGAACAGAGAAACTATACTAAATGGTCTCAAGAGATATCTTCCATCCTCAATAATTCTTTGATTCTCTGTAAAATCTAATCTTGCCATTTTGAAAGTAGCATAAAAATGGATCATATAAAATTATCTGAGATTTGCATTTTTGTCTCAGTCTCACAAAACTTTATCTCCAGTTGTATTTTACCCTGTAATACAGTGTTAGGAATTGTTTAATTTATTGAAGCAGAGACATTTACTGAGCTAACAGGAGCGCTTCCTATTGCATCTGGTATTTCTTTGAAGTCACTTAGTCAAGTTCTGACTGAGCCCAGCCCTGCTGACTTTGAGATCTGATCAGATCGTGCCCCAAGGTCATGTAGCATCAAGAACCATTTTGATAGTGTGTTAGAAGTAGTAGTTTGACATGTGCAAGTATTAATCATTTCAGATGATAGAAATCACGCAGTTTAAATGTTGGTTTTTTTCCTCCATCCTTATAGAGATCTACAAAAATTATAGTTTGCCTTCTTGCCTTTGTGTGAGAAACTGTCAGGTTAAAATTAGCCACTCATATGAAGACTAGCCCACTTGCTATACAGAAGAATAAAAGTGAGTCATAGGTGTATGAAATATATACACAACAATATATTTTGTGTATACAGGCACACAAAATATGCATAATGCTACTACTTAATATTTAAAAGTGACGTAAGAGACACTTCTAGCTAGAAATAAATATGAAATGCAATCACATTTTAATTTGTTACAAATATATCCTTATCTGTTCTAATTTATTCCAGTTGTTTTTCACTATACCTGTGGTTTAGTTTATCTCCATGGCTCTATGAGGATAACTTAGAAACTGTCTAAGATGCAAATTGTCATTCTCTAATTGTTTATATTTAGATTCTGAGCACTTCAACTGAAAATTCCAGCAGAAAACACCCCTTGTTTAATTTCCAGTCACTTCTTTGTTAATTATTCTTGTAATGATTATTTATATTTATATTTATATTTATATTTATATTTATATTTGTATTTATATTTATATTTTTAAGATTAAGATTGAGATTAAGATTAAGATTATAATGCTGTTTGTATTACTAGAGTATCTAGGAGTTCCTGTTAAGACTGAGTTATAAAGAGAATAGCTCTCTTGGAGATATGTATAATCAAAATAAGCAATCATACAGGTGATAGTTGCTGTCTGTATGACCACAACAATCTGAACAGGAATTAGACAATGTGCTGGAAAACACCTTCAGAATGCTTTATTATTTTTTTTCTATAGCATATCAGAGATCTTAGTAGACATCTGCTGAAATGAAACCGAAGTAAATTAGAAAATGTTTGTGGGTAGTTTCTTCTTATAATGAAACATAGAAATACAGAAGATGAGATGGAGGTAGACTTTAAGAGTCTAAGTATCAACAGCAGGTAGTCTGAAAGGTTTGGTAGTGAAGGTAGGTAACCTGAAAGTGGAAACCTAAAGAAAGGCCTGAGCTGCACCTTTGTCCAGGTTTACCAACAAACTGTGCGAACAGCCACAATGCAGAAAAAAGGATGACGTTGGTGTATGTTGTGTGCAGGAAAATATGATCTGTTAGAGCTTGTTGAAGATAATCTAATAGGTGTACACCTCTCTGAAGATGTAAAACAGACAGGCTACAATTTTTCTTTACACAAGGAGATTGAACTATTAGAATTGTAATGAGAATTATTTGCTGAATAAGTGTTTGCATACTAGATTTCTCAGAAAAATGCAAAGTAGATTTTTCTGGAACCTTAACATGCAATCCTTTGCATGTTAAGTTTCTAGTAGGAAAGGAGTAATATCAATTACCCATTGCCTTCTTTACCTGTCAAACACTTTAATTCATTTCAGGGACTATTTTCAGTGTTTACATTCCAAAGAAGCAGATGAAGTTCCCTTATATCTATCCAATGAGGATAGATATAAAATAGATAGATATAAAAAAAGGAGGCCAGTCAGAGAAAGGCTACCCTAAAAAGTTACAGACATACGAAGAAATAATCAGGGACGTGGCTTAGCGCTGTGTTGCTTTACCAGTGTCATAAATCCACAGATAAATCTCATAATGTTTGAATTTCACTCAGCCTGCTTAGTCATACTCACTAGTTTAGCGTTCACCAAGATTTCTGATGGATGATTTTGTTTGTCTTATGTAATCCCACTGACATAGGCCTGGGAGTAAGTTAGTACTCTCCAGGATTTAAGAATGTAACAGCTTGTGGTCATCATATTTTGCTGCATGCAATTTACTCATTCAGGGTTTCCTCCAGGGTGTCCTACATCAAGGCTGTTTCTCCCACGCCCTGGCTTGGGAACTATTGCTGTAAAAAAAGCCACCTCTAGGGGCCTGTTTGTTTTAGCAACCTTGCCCATTCTTCAGTAGCAAGTGATTGTCTGAATACAAATCAGGGAGGAGGGAGGGTAAGATCTGAACAGAATGATTTGGTGCTTAAAGAACAGAAATCCTCCCGCTTGAAATGTTCAAAACCATCTAAGACAAAGAGCTGCAGTGATTTGTAAGGTCTAACTCTGCCCTTGCATTAGAGTTGGTTAGATAATAATTTCCTTGTTTCTATAATCCCACAGATATTTATGTACTAATTAACTCTTCATAGCTGTGGGACACAGACAGTAATTCTGTGCTTGGGGACAGCCATATTCCCTTGTGTTTTCTGTGATAAAATAAACTGAAAACTCCCTGGTCATCCAGGTGAGATAACTGAAGTGTCTGTCTCTCTTCTTCTGTAGTTGCCTTGCCAATGGCATCAGATCTGAAACTATATGATGTGTCACACAGCAGCATGAGAGCTAAGTGGAATGGAGTAGCAGGTGCCACAGGTTACATGATCTTGTATGCTCCCCTGACAGAAGGGTTGGCTGCAGATGAAAAGGAGGTAATGTGTAGAGCTTTCATCTGAATAATAATTATTGAAGAAATACGTGTTCTAAATAGTGAAATAGATTATTATCTTTTCAACTTTATTATTATAAAGTTGAATTTACATTCAACTTTATGAGCAAATACTTTATTTTTCCATTACTGCTGTAAGTACTTTGCGTTAGACTTTATGAAGAGAGGCCAAATACCAGCTGGTTATTTCTGTGTGTCATTGTCATAAAAATGCAACACTTTCAGCTAAACTGAAGTGATGCTCTTGAAATTATACATGATGTAATACTTTATCATCTTATAAAGCAAACACTTGGAAGAAAGAAAGAGGAAGACATTTCCTGTGTGCTATCAAAAGAATGTGAAGTTTATCCTTTGATCTCCTGGAAATTGAATTAGCAAATACCACATTTATTGCTTTTCTTTTAGTTCTGTACTGTTGCTTTTTTTAAATTTAAGAATAATGCCTTCCCTCAGAAGTGTACTTTTATCAGGTATCTTTAGGACACAAGTACAGTCTTCTACTGTGAGTAAAATATAAAAGGCAGTAGACTAAAATTAGTTTCTAGCATAGTTCCAATGAAACTTTTGGTGAAGAATTTAAGAAGTTTTTATGCTTAAGTTTCCATATATATGATTATATATAGAAACTCTGTTCAAGAAAAAATGCCACAAAGCATTCCAAGGCATGCAAACTTGTGGGAAGAGTGCAGCACGCTACCAAAAACATGCATAGACTTGTGCTTTCTGCTAAATGAATCTCTCCCTGAAACCTAATTGAATCGGGAGACTGGAGCCTTAACTGAAGAAAGACCTTTTTCCACTAGATAAGTCATCTGTGTTTCTGTGCCTGTCACTGAAGAGGTAGAAAGTGATACACACCTTAAATAGCAAACAGAAAATCTGACCCTTGCTGTGCGTGGAAATAAATTTAGTCTCTAAAGGACTGAAAGTGAGGCAAAGTGTAGCTGGGAGTGAAAGGGCAATAGTAGCTGCATGTTCTAAAGAGAATTATTGTGTCATTGCTGATGAGACAAGTTAGTTGCCTCTAAAGTCCTTTAACCTTCATGTTTTGGGCACAACATCAGGAAAGTGCTCAGTAAAGCATTTGATCAAATTTAACTTAATGTGTGTCAATAGTATTCTTTACGATTGTGAGCCATTTCAGAAATATTTGCCTTTTTCTTTATGGTGTTTTTAGATAAAAATCGGAGAAGCATCAACTGAACTTGAGCTGGATGGACTATTGCCGAATACAGAATATACAGTCACAGTTTATGCCATGTTTGGAGAAGAAGCTAGTGATCCCCTTACTGGCCAAGAAACAACATGTGGGTAGTGCATACCTATATTCACTTCAGTGTTAATAAAATTTTAGAATAATCTTTGCTCATATTAGAAAAAACATCTGATCTTAAAATCTGAATTCAGTAGTCCATAGGACAAAGTCTTAACTTTACTTTTGCTTCTTAATGTGGATTTGTAGAATCAGAGAATGTGAGTTTCTGGAAAAAAAAGTAGTTTGTGGAACAGAATTGTGAACTCTCTTCTCTTGTTGGTAATGGTACTATACTATGGCTATCCCTGTTCATTCAGTGCAACTAATGATAGTTTCCTGAGCTTGCTGTAGGTGAATGAAGGTCACCTTGTAAAGCTAAACTGAGACCACTGTTTAGTCTCCTACAGCCACAGAACCAGGTATGTCTGGGGGGGGGGGGGGGGGGGGGGTTGTGCTCAGATGGAGAAATTCTTTCCTCTGGCTCAGCAGTAGACAGTACAGATGGAAAAGAAGCAAGAAGAGAGTTTTGTGCAACCCCCACTGCCTAACATCTGGTAAATGAGGGATTGGAAAGTGCCTGTGCACTCATGATAGATGACGTGTTTTTAATAAGCAGTAAGATTTTTGCCAGCTAAATTCTGTCCTTTGCTAACTGTACAAAGCACTGTATGTCGGCTCTCTAAATAGCTTCAGCATTTGAAAGACAAAGGAATTGAAAATAAACAATTGTGCTGCGGGAATATCTCTGAGACTGCATTCAGTGATGTTTTTATTGTTCCCAGCAGGGGAATGATTACTTCTTGTTTTGTGTTCCTGGCTTGAGTAGGACAGTGTGGAAGTGACTTGCATGCAGTAGGTGAGAGAAGGTCAGGCATGTGAGTGCTAAGATAAAGAAGGGTTGGAGCAATGGCCTTGTAGGGTCAGTCAAGAAGCTCCAGGGGTGCTGTGTGAGCTGGGTCATCTCTAAGAGCATCAAAAAAAACCAAAAAAAATAAATCTATGACAGAGAGGACAGTTGAAGACAGGCAAGCACAGAGAAAAATAATTCAACTTGGGTAAATCTGTGGGCTTGAAAAGAGAATGGAAGATTTTTAATGCTTAGGGAATCAAGTCTTTGACTTTTCTCTCCTTCTCTCTCCTATTGTTTGATTCCCATTCCTTCTCCTTTTTAAAAATTTATTTGTTCCTGGTTTTGATTAATATCTGCCCAGTATCTGTTTTTCATTTATCCTGAACAGTAGTTTGTGTAGTTTGTGACTGTGCCAGTCTGAATTCACTTCATGTCTCATCTTGGAGGCTGCTCAGCTCTAAACCTGGCTAACATATTGGAAGGATGATCACATACAAATTCCAGATACATTGGCAAGAGCTGAGAATTCATGACCTCAATGATCACAGGAGCTAGTAACATATGTTAGTCAGACTATCATCATTGCTGTTACCCAAACCAGAATGATAAAATGGTACCCTGCAACCTTCATTTATTTTTAATGTGATTCAGTGAAGACAACTTGTCTTTAGCATTTTAATAAGAAATAGGATTCATTCTAATCTTCTTTATGCACCTATTCAAATAATCTTCTAACAGGCTTTGATTGTTCATGCATTTGTCAGTCTGTGTGAAAAGAAAGCTCTTTATGAGCTCACCTCTCACAAATGGTCAGTGTCCAGTGATAGCGTTTTTTCTATCTTGATTCAGATTTTAGCAATTATTTATTTTTTTTTAATTTCTGGGATTTTTTCTGTCTTCCAACTAAAGAACAGGCTACTTAGTATTTTCTTCCTGGATCATATATATCTGCCTATAGAATGATCTGTCTAATTTTCAGTAGCATTACATGTAATATCAAATAGTTTGTATCTATTAAAAATATAATTCTACTCACAATGTCATATCAGTGACTGAAGTGAAACCTTTCTTTGTGCCAAACAGGCATGATCAGTATTCTTATTCTGAAGTGGAGTTTTTTCAGGGGGCAGAATGTATCCAGCTGTCAGTGTAGACATCACATTATTCTGGTGGCAGGACTGTGTCTGGTTGTGAGCAATGTTGTCAGGCAATTGTGTTCCAAAAACAAAGAGCTGAAACTAAAGCATTTTGTGGTATGCCCAGGCTGGTGAAATGAAGTGAATTCCATGACTGACAGAAATTAGAAACAAAATCCAGCACATGATATTTCCTTCACTTGACTCAGAGGAATATATTGAATGCCAGAAGATGTGGCAAATCCATCTAGTATAATTCTGGTCTGTTCCCATCTTCTCTTTCCTCATAACCAAGTTGACTTGACAGTTCCTAAGGTGGTTAGGCATTTGCTTGCAGATTCCAAGTCAGTAAATATCAAGCCCATATAATATTTTCTTTCTCCCATGTGCTTTTGTATGAGGGAAACCACTTCCGAAGTGATGATATTTATCTGTCCATGTGGATTGGTGTGGAGTGTGTGTGTGAAGGCAGGATGGATACAGAAAAGTTTCACAACACAGATAAAATTAACAGATGTTGGGGTAATACAGAGTAGCAGAGAAAACCCAAATTACTTCCTTTTGTATGAAAGGAAAATTAAAGCAACCTGAGACTGTTGCATGACTTTATTTTCTTCCAGCTCATTATAGTCAATGAATGCGTAGTTTATAAATATGATTTTAACTGAGGTTGCTGTTAGGAAACAGCTTCATCCAAATACAGCCTTCACAGAATCACAGATTCTACATAGAGAAGGTGTAAAAAGGGGGAAAGGGTAAGCAGATATTTAAAAAAAAAAAAAAAAATTACTACTTTAGGAATCTTCTAAATGAGATGTGCTTTTGTACAAGCTTGTTTTTATGTCAGAGTCTTTTATGTTCAGAAAATGTTTTGTCAGAAAGTTCCTGACAGGAAATCTTTTGATGGAACGCTTCTGGAAAACAACCACACATGGGGTACAGGTCTAGTTGAGTTACACTGATATACAAATATAAACATAAATCTGTTTATAAATATTGTGTAGGTTATATTCACTATGAGCAGGAGCATAATTTCTTTTTTAGTTCTAGTTAAGGTACACCCGTCATGGTTCCACTTCAGCAAAGAACTAAACCATATTACCTGATTAAAGCACTCATGTATCAGCTCTACTGATGAAGAGAACGTATCTTTTAATTAAAATGACCTATATATATATATATATATATATATAAATGGAAAATGTTTGGCTTAGTTTAAAGATAGGAAAAGCTTTGCAACTAAAACTGTGATGTTTTCTCTTTCCTTTTGAAGTACCTCTAAGTCCCCCATCAAACTTGAAGTTTTCTGATGTTGGACACAATAGTGCTAAGCTAACATGGGATCCTGCTTCCAAAAATGTGAAGGGCTATCGCATCATGTATGTTAAAACAGACGGAACAGAAACCAATGAGGTAAATTATTAGCTCTTCATTTTTCTTAACCAATCTCAGTCTTCCATAGGCTTGTGTAATTATAATATGTAACCTTTGTAAACAAAAGCTACTTTGTGAGCTGTAACAAATGCTTTGCTAATGAACTCTGAAACTTAGTGCTGTTAAGAGTTTGCTGGTATCAAATTTCATTCGGAAGGAATCGTGTGGGACCCAGTGCTGTATGCTTCTTACACATGAGAGTGGTTATTGCTGATGTATTTAAATTGAAGGAAAGTACCCAAGTGAACAATGGTTTGTAGGATCAGGATCTTGACTGTATATTTAGTAAGGAAACATTAATTCTTGATTTGGTCCAGATAACAAGATTTTCAATATCATTTGGCATGAACATAAGGTCATTCAAAAGGCTGTCTGAAGGCTTCCACATATTTTCTTAACATATTTTGCAGTAATTGTGTTTTAAAAACTTGATTCCTAGAAACAGGATCTGACTTGAACAGAATGATGGTAACAATTTTTCTAACTTAAATGTGTGCATTTTAAATGTTATGCGATATTTAGTTGTCACTAGTTACTAAAGGTGCTTTATAATATCTCTTAACATCAAGAATCATTCAGTGAAAGAAAGATGGGATGGAATTATATTAATAGAGAAATCCAAAAGAATGCAGTAAAAGTTTTTTAAAGATCACAGTAAATGGTTCTGATTATTAAGACAGGCCAGCTCCATTACAAATTAAGTGGTAGTATATAACTTAAGCCTTAAACAGATAATAATTTGTGTGTCAGTATTTAATCATGTTTTCTTCCAGGGCATATCTGGTCTTGTGATGCTTCTGGGTCCCTCTCAACTTTGGATATCCTATGGTTCTGTGATAATTGGATTTATTAGATTTGTGGTAATATAATTTATAATGTGAGAATGTTCAGTAGGTTTTTACTTACCTTTCAGCTATTCTTTTATGTTTCTTTAAAGAGCAGGTGGCAGTTCTTTTGTTTGTTCTACATTGGTTGCATTTCTCATGTGGTGCTAAGCAAAGCTATTCCTAATGTATGATCAACATGTATTGCATTTTATACTTCCTCTAGGTAGAAGTCGGTCCTGTTTCAACACATACCTTAAAAAGTCTGACAGCCCTTACTGAATATACTGTTGCTCTTTTCTCCCTGTATGATGAAGGACAATCTGAACCGCTTACTGGCAGCTTTACCACAAGTATGTCCAAACTTTTGAAGGCTTTCCAATAACAATTTTGATGTTCTCATCTTTTACTGGAAAACATGTCCAGCAACAGCAAGTGTCTATACTGTGGATTCACATATATGGGATGCTTTCCATTATTTTCACTGGAGTATTCGACTTCGTTACTCCTTTACTGTGGGACCAGTTGCATCTTGAGTTGTGGGAGTAATGTGACATCATGGAAGCATTAGTGTTAATAAGGTTTATTTTTTCAGTCTTTTCAAAACCAGCTGTTTTAAAGTATATGTTATTGCAATTAGGTAATAAGGTAGTTGTCTCCCCAGCTTTCTGAAGTATCATTCAGTGTGATGACATTTGGCTACATGCCAAATAATACCTTCATAATACCTAAATGCAAATAACAAATGGAAATAGTGTGGCAGACTGTGTGGAAAGGACAGAGATTAGGAGTGTAGTTTGAGGTGGAGGTAAAAAATAGGAGCATAGCAAAAATAGTTCTGGGCAAAAGAAAGGGAGTTAGGATTGCATGGAGCTACTCCAGTGGAGAAGGAATTAGGAAGCTTTACAGCTGGAGAAGATAAAGAACATATATTATGTGTATTTCCCTCTCCAATTACAAAAAAAACTTCCCGAAGTGTACAAGTGTGCAAAGAATCTGCTGTGCATTTGTCATATATTTTCAAAGTTTTAATCTTTGTAAAAAACTACAAATGAAATGGTGCATTCTTGATGTTGCTATGTAAGTTTCAGAGAATAATTTACTTTCACTTTTCTTTTGCCTAATATTTTGCAGGAAAAGTTCCAGCTCCCCAACATTTGGAAGTTGATGAAGCATCAACAGATAGTTTTAGGGTCAGCTGGAAACCCACCTCCTCGGATATTGCTTTTTACAGATTGGCATGGATTCCTTTGGATGGAGGGGAATCTGAAGAGGTGAGTTACCTCGACTCTTTGAGGATATGAAGCAGGACGAGAAATTTGATTCTGAGGTCCTTTGCACCAACTTTTGCTGATTAAGCCTGACCAGTTGACTTGGAAAAAGATCTGTCCGGCTACAAAGCATTCAAAACCATAATCAAAGCATTATTCCACTTTATTTTTGAAGATGAAGTGAGAATACACCTTTTGTGAATAATACCCTATAGTGTGCCACTTCCATAGAACTAGCTTTGATTTTTGGTGCTATTTCAGTTTTAGAGGTTTTTAGTCTTCATTTTACCAGAAGATGGTGGTAACTCAGCCAGAGCTGTGATATGATCACATAGGATCCACATTTGTCTAATAAGCTGGTCACATTACAACTGACTACCAAGCCTTAGTTACAAGAGGGTTGAAAGGTAAAAGTTTACCTTCTTATGTTGTATTTTTTTTGCTATGGGCCCTTGTGTGTCTTCACCATAGTGCCATTTTCATTAGTCTAAATTATTAAATTATCCTTCCTCCTATTAGACTGTATTTTTGTTTTATTATCCTTTTCCAAGTATTTTACAACAGGCAGTTTATCTCCCTTTCCAAAATCTCTGTTGTTTATATTCTGACTGATTTTGTCTCTTTTATTATCTGTTCCCTCATAGTATTTGCTTCTTTCATGCTCTTCCATCTTTTAAAATGTCTCAAACACCCTGCTCTGTTGGTATAAACACTATGAAGCAAGGCTAGGTCTGAAAACAGTTGATTGAGGTAGAAAGCATGTTGGAAAAAGATGACCTGTGCCTAGATTTCATGCATCATTCTTTTCATCAGCTAGAACACTTAGGTTAAGTGTCATTTTCCATAGGTTTAGTTGAGGCTCATTATTTGACCCAGCAAGAGGTAGTCCTGCGAACTGTTGAAAGAAGTTACAGGAAGGAGCAGGGTAAAGAAGGAACTGGCAGGTGAGAGAGAAGGCACATTCCCCTGTGTCCTCGTGCAGTACTGGTTTGTTTGCACAATACTGAACTGATATGTTTCTGTTAAGCTCCAAAGAGTAGTTGTCAATGAAACCCTTTAAGCCTTTTGATTTTATTGGAAGGGTAAGACTAGTGGTGTCTGTGGTGTCCTTTGAGTGTGAGAATTACTGAGCAGAAAATAGCTGAACTTCTATGATTTCACTTGTTCAGTGTATTCATTAAAGAACTGCTGGAGGCCTCAGTAGTTTTTCTATGTTAAAATATTAAAAATACTCAAGCTGCTTTCTTGTTCTCCTTGCATGACCTTTCTAATGGGGTCATGCCTAGGATAACACAATACCTCTGGGCTGTTGCCTGCCTCTTTAAGCTTCTTTCCCAGCTAAGTGATCAGTCATGCAGAGAAAAAACATGCACTCCCTCCCTTTCTCCCAAGACCCAACTTGCCAATTAGCTGAGTGGGGTCATGGAATAGTGTTGAGAATTACACACACCTCAACTTACTTCACCCACACTGCTGATGTATGAGGAGAGTATAGTGAGATGTTAGGACAAAAGAACTGGAATATATTATTTAAAAGTGACCTTTTCTTTGTAGGTTAAAGTAGGAAATGCATCAGGAAATACTCCTGTATTTGTTACTATTTTTGCTTCTGTTATTTGTCCTCTCCACTTGAAAGTTCAGCTCTTTGTGTTCTTTTTTTTTTTTTTTGTGTTCATCTCTGTGGGCTAAATTAGCAGGGAGTGGAGAGTGCTAGAAGCTATGCTGCAGAGTTTGCCAAAGTTATGTGTAAGATAGTTGCTATGTGTAGGAATTTTATGATGACACATATGACTGGAAGGTCTAGGGAATTAGAATGAAGGACATTACTTATACCTACTTAGAATACAGCTAGACTCACTGAAGCTGATTTCTGATTTTTTCCCAGGAAAATAGATGCTAGAATTCACAGTATGGGCTGCTCAATTCAATATCTGATAGTTGTAGAAGACATGAGCCCAACTAATTTTGTTTTCTGTATCGGAGTTCAGAAAGTCTACTGTTAGTTAACGAGTTCCTCTTCCCAAGGATATGTATACATTTTTTTCCTGAACTGCCTGTTTGCCAACCTAGGAATTCTGGGGTCGTGGATAGAACATGATGTGGTTTACTATTTCTGCTAGCTGTAGTAGATCTTATGCAGCATTTCTATATAGTTTGGTTTCCAGTGTCTTATTTCAATTTCACTTATATAATGGCCACCTATAAAAACTTGTCCAAGAAAGGTTGTTTTATGATAGTATTTATCTGCATAAGCTAGTGATTATTCCTCCAGACAAGTCAACCAGTTTCACTGGAATTATTGCACAGTCTCCTCCTATTCAGCTTTTTAGCTCCAGTTCCTACCCGTCTGTTGACCCCTTCCAATGAAAATCTATGAAACACAAAAATCATAGGGAAAAGCCTTCTTCTTACAGTTAATATAGCACATGTGAATCTTCTATTGATGTCACAGGTAGAAATAAGGAAAATTACTTTTTAAAATGCCGTGACATACAGCCAGCTTCTCAGCTGCACATCTCCCATAAATCTCCAAGCCTGTTGCAAATTTCTTTCTGTAACAGCATGCAGTCTGTGTGATTTCTTTGGCTATGGCCATCCTTTCTGGATCCAGCTTTGTTAGATGGAAAAATTATGCCTTCCACCAGTTTGCCACCAATTTTCTGCAACAGATCAGCATCTCATGTGTACTCTCATTAAATCCATCAGTGATACTGATTGTATGAGCAGTCCCTCACTCTGCTCAATCATTACAAAGCAGACCTAGTAAAAGCAGTGAAAAGTCTCTGCTTAAACTGTCAGAGGTAACCACATTCATTCTTATGAATGGTTACCCCAGAATGAGCCAATGTGCTGTTGGTCTGTGGCAGACTGTAGTGATCTACGGCAAATAGGGCTTGGTGGAATTAGTTGTAACCTTTTACATTTATTGCAACTAGTTGCAGAGTGCGTTTACCTGTATTCTTCACACAGCATCCAAATGCATGGAGTCATAATTCAGATTATAAGTCTAATACAGAAACAGCCTTTTGTAAAACTACAGAAATACTAAGTATGCTTCTCATGACAGTGAATGAATGGTAGAAATATGGATGAAAGCTAACTTACACTGTTATATTGCTTTCAATGAGGAATGTTTTGAATTTTGTTTTTCAAATGAAATGCACATGTTGAGCTCCAGCAGTTCATCAACTGTATGTGAAAGAGTAAGATTGCATGTTAAGGTAATCAAGACAGCCAGATAATAACAAACATTTAAAATTTTCTTAACACCATTTTTTTTTCTTCCTAGTCTTAGTTTTTGACACTTTTTATTTTGACATAGGTAATAAATTATTTGGGCATACCTGAGTGTGGATTTATGTTGTTTTAAAGCAGAATTTATTTTCATTCTTTTACTAAAGTCACTTTGTATAAATTAATTGAGTGATCTTTAATCTTGCTTTTCTACTAGGTTGTCTTAAATGGAGATGCAGACAGTTATGTTATTGAGGGTTTGTTGCCCAACACAGAATATGAAGTTTCTTTGCTGGCAGTTTTTGATGATGAGACTGAAAGTGAAATTGTTGCTGTTCTTGGAGCTACATGTAAGACAAACTCTTGAATATCATTTTTAGAGACATTTAAATGATTTAATGTATAAACCTAATACTTAAAATACGGTCCATTTTTGAGTTGCTTTAATAATGAAGAATATGTTGGTTTTACACCAGGACCTTGCCGACAGTATTTTTCTCTTTTCTTATTTAATATTATGTGGTAGATGGCATTGAATCAAAGTGATGGTTTGGCTTCCTCTCTGAGCAGTGGTATTAATAACCATAGGATCTGGAAATATATTCTTCCATCCTACGTTTCAACTTTCAGTTTTAGAACACAGTTTTTCATTAAGACATTCATTAAAATGAGGGGAGGCAATAAATATTTTAATGTTAATACTTAAAAGGAATTTTGTTGAAAATGCCTGGTATTTATGGTACGCCATATTCTTTCTTATTTACATAATTTATACTCACTGGAGAGGTGTTCACTCCTGGTTGAAGTAAGTTGAAATTTTACGTGGGTATCCTCTAAAATTAATATGGAAGTGAAAAAGATAAAACTTACAAATCATATACAGTGTAATTTATAGTTGTAACCAAAAAGGTAGCCAGCAATTTCATTTAGATTGCTGAAGTCTTTGATTCAGTGTCAGTCATATATTTAGAACTCACTCAGCCATATGTTTAAACTCACTGCAACTTAGTAAAGCATTCTTAACATTGAGCTTCTATAAGTAGAATTCTGATGTAGGCCAGAAAGCTGGTTTGTGTGTGCATGTAGATTCATCTTCTGCACTTGATAAACCTGCTGGAATAATATGAGATAAAATCACTGCCCTGAAGATTTTCACCTGTTTCTGTCCACTGTCAAGGAACTGAAAATGTATTTATATTTTAAGTCTATTTCTGGAGCAGTGTACCATTTGTGGAAATTTGCATTACTCAATCACGTGGATTAAAAAAATAAAAGTTTCCTTTCTCTCTATATCAGGTACTGGGAGATATGAAAAACATCTTGCACTTAGCTGATGGCTTTGTTTTTCTCTAAGAAATGAGAATTTTGTGGATTTACTGTTAAGAAATGGATTTTTTTTTAATTTTATTTATTTATTTATTGCAAAAGGAGGCTCTTGGGAGGAAGAAGTACCTATTCAGAAAATTATTTCTGGCTTATAAAGGGAGTTTTTTGCGGGGACCATGTTTGAGTTTCTTATTTCTAAAGTATCAGTAAATTTCTGTTGAAGTACAGCTCAGGATACTCTTTGGCATGATGTAAACTGATATGGATCATTTTTGTTCTGTTCAGTGAGAAAAAAATATTCCTTAAATTCATGTGCAGAATCTCCTTTGATGGATAGTGACTTGGTGTTCTAAACAACTTTATTTTTCACGTGTAGATTCAAAAATATAAGCAATTCTTATTAATTGCAAGCTTAATCTTCTGTCCTCTGTTAAAAAGTCATTGCCCATCCTAACGATGCTGGCATTGTCTATTGTTACTGAGCATACATTTAGTTTTTATTTGGACAACAGTGAACACCTTTACAGAGTGCTCAGTTCAGTAAATGTGACAACTCTAACAAATCATCGAAGTGGAGACCACTATTCTCAGCTAAGCCAGAAATGTGGAAGACTGTACATATCCTTGTTTAATTGTACAGTTTATGATCATGTCATATCTCTAGATCTAAGGACTATTTCTGCACATCCATGTGCCTTAAGTAAATGAAATAAATAGTTCCCTTGTAAATCTTTGAAATGCCTGAAGTGCATGGGATATTTGTAGGTCACAACACGCCTTTTTGTTGTCGTAGTTAGAAATACAAGATTAATAATGTGGCTTATCTTGTTGACCTGATTGTGAGCTGAATATTGTTTTTCAGTTGCAGGAACTACTGCAATGCCTACCACTGTGACTACTACTACTACTACTACTACCACTACCACAACTCCTAAGCCCACCATAGCAGGTAAATGAAATGAATGTAAACGGTTTAAGTGCTGAAGGCAAAGAATTGAGGCTTTCTGCAACCTAGCACATCCAGATCTATGGGCAGAGAGCTGTGATAGTTCTGAGGGGTGGTAACACCAAATCCTCATGGTTTTTGTGATCAGCACACTGTCATGGAAGGTCTTGTTGAGGTGTAGACTCCAGGCGAGCGACATCACTGATGAATGGTGCATGCTGTTATGCTCTTCCACCACACTTCTCCAGCTTCCTGCACATGCCACGTGTGGGATAGGAGCCAACCTGTTATGCTGTGTAAGAAATTTCAATGGTTCCAGAGATTCTCCATAGGACTACAGAAACTGAGTCTAGTTTGGAAAACCTGACTCTCTTGTCTCTTAAAAGTATGAACATAAATATGAACTTGAATATCTTCAGAATTTTGTTTATTTTTGAGGGTTCTTTGTCTACCATAAACTGAAGTTTATGAATCACCAGTTCTGTGGTCTTTTTGGTCTGTAATATTCTGTCTGCGGTTAGTTTTTTGTTATTATAATGCTCCATGAGCTGAGTAATATAAATAAAGCAAGTGGGATAATACATATTAATGGAAGTACAGTAGATACTCTGTACTAGCTATTATTTAATTACATTGTTAATGTATGTGGTTAAGCTCAGGTGTGACCGAACTGAATGGATTTGTCCTAGAATAGATTTAGTGATAATTAGCACAATTTTAAATCTAAAAATAGAATGGATAAAATGCCAATTAAATTACTTTTGGCTTTAGTTTTTCGAACAGGAGTCAGAAATCTTGTTATAGATGATGAAACGACCTCAAGTCTGAGGGTGGTGTGGGACATTTCAGATTACAACGTTCAGCAGTTCAGAGTGACCTATCTCACAGCCAAAGGTGACCATGCCGAGGAAGCGGTAAGAACGGTCTGTATTGCTTTTTATGAATGGCTTCATACACTTGAAAAGATTGCTTAATAATTGCTAAGGCAATTATAGTGTGATAGAGTGCTTCTTGAAAAGCACTCCTGTTGCAGTCAGGAAATGATTTGTACTTGGTTTTACTGTGAGAACTTCAGAATTGTAATTTTCACGACACCTGATTCCTGACAGATAAACAGTCAAATGCAGTATCAAACCTAAGAAGGTTAAAAGACTGTCTGTCCCCTTCCTGTATTTTTAAAAAATGTGTACAAGGCTGTTGGTTTTTTTAAAAAATTATTTATTTATATGCTTTATGTTTGTTTGTTTTAAATATTAAGCCTATAGTTTTGTTTTAATATTAAATGACTGTTATTTTAAAACGAAATTATAACTGTAAGAAATGGTAGTTAAATTCTGGATATCAGAAGGAATGGTGAATTGACTCAAAATCTCTTAATATCAGGTAGGTGCCTTGGCTCTAATTCCAAAAATTTTTTATTTTATGTATGCACTCAAGTCATGGTGGTCACAATTTAGTTTCATTTTTGAAATTAATCACATGCATAAGTATTTTACTTAATAAATAATTACTTAAGATCATAGTTAAAATTAAGCACATTTTAAGCTGAAGAGAAGTTTTCTGTCATGTGGTTTCAAGCACCTGGGAGATGCAATATATTTGTGAAAAAAAAATAGTGTTCGTATGTTTAACTACATTTCTTAAACAGAACCCAAAAGTTTTGTGGACTTTGAGCTTAAATATACTACAGGGTGACAATTCTATGGTGGATACTTAGTTTTTTTGGCTCTGATTTCTGTGTAATTTCCAATTACTCCTCCCTCTCTATAAAAATATTAATAAACTTTTTAATCCTTGATGCAACTGGCTGAAAATCAAGAACAAAAAATGTAATAGGATTCTTTACCCTACAGAAGAGTCAGCCCCTAAATTACATGTTTGTTCTTCGGTTTGCTGGAAGGCTCACATTTTTTTTCTTCCTTCAAGCCAAGAATTTTTCACACAGTTAAAATCATGTTGTCCTGTGGAAGATCTTGTTGTGAAACATGAGGGTTTTCAGTGCTTGCATCCCCTCTTCTAAAACCCTGAAATGTTGGGGGGTCTTTTTGGAGGCTTGAACTGTATGTTAATCAAACAGGAGTATATCTACAGAGGGCCTCAGCACAGAAGGTCATGCGCAAGTCTTTAGGTGGTTCTGTCCTAATATAATTTACAATTTTGAAAAACAAGTATTTCTTTGACAAGTCTCAGCACCTGGGTGTACAGGATTAATGTCATTCTGTGTATCTCTTGCCAAATTTGGAAGTAGTTTAAATGTGTCCTGGAGCATGAGATCTGATGAGGACTTTCTTCTTTTCTAAGTATCAGCTTCAGAAAATTTAGACGCAACATCCTCAGATACATCATTTCACTTAAAAATAGCAAAATACCCAGAGGCTCACTTTCTGCTTTTTCCTCTTGATTTGAAGTGGCTTATTGTAGGTCTGTCGGCTTCTTGCCATATATGTGAGGTTGCTAGTTCAGGTGATATTCACACAGTGGGCTTGATATGGTAAGGGTTCAAAATAAAAGTTTGAACCTTGGGACAGTTGCTTCCAGTAATATCATTTCAAAGGAAAGGTTTGGTACAGGAAATATCAGATCATATTCTCTTTAATTATTTATTTTATTTTTTACGGCGTCCTCATGTGCCAGATAACTGCCATTCAGGCTTCACTGAGATTAAAATGTTAGTGACAAGCACTAATAGAATCATAGTTCATCTATGATATATAAAGGTTTTGGCCCTAATCATTAACCTTGTTTCTGGTATCCTGACTATCCAGATAATGGTGCCTGGGAGACAGAGCACTCTTCTGCTTCAACCTCTGCTGCCTGATACGGAATATAAAGTTACAATTACTCCAATCTATGCTGATGGTGAGGGAGTCAGTGTCTCAGCTCCTGGCAAAACTAGTAAGTGTGAACTTTCTGCTCTTCCTGAACCAGAATATGTACAAACAAAGGCTCTTTCTTTTGGTCTTTTATCCCTGACTGTACTGGTGTATTTTAGTATAAACATGGCCTTACTTTGCTTGATGAATATGATTTAAGAGCTTTATATTTATCTCAATTCATTGGCTTATAAGCAATCGGCTGCTTCTAATTGACACACTGAATTTTAAATATAGTGAATCTTCAGAGAAACTTACTGAGTAGTAAAGCTGGTAAATCCTGGAGAGAGAGCTCACAAAGGACAATCCAGCAAATGCAGAAAATAATCTATGATGCTGGGGTAGTATCAAGCAAGCTATTGTACTGTTAGTGTGTTAATTTTTGTGGGTGTGTGTGAGATCATTACATCTATAAGGTCATTAGAAATTAGAAACAAGAGCAGGATTCATACTTCAGTGCAGTTATGTTGAAATAAGCTATATAGATGAAAGAACATTATTTCTGAGTTGACTTACATTAAATAAAAAACCTTGTGAATAAAGTTGGAAATTTATCTGGAAATTCATGGTTTGTTGAACAAAGGTCTTAACTAGTTCTTAGTATGACTTGATATGAGTTTCTGAAGTACACTGACATTAATCTATCAGCATAATTCCAAGGAAGAATTTGATACGATTCTCTCTTTCTGGCAGATCTATCCGGAAATTTGAGAAAACTGAATATTTCGTGAATTTCATGTGCATGTTTGAGTTTTATGCGTGTGTTTGTGCGAGTTACATTTGTAAAGGCTCGGTTTCATTTCCTTTTAGAACCCTTATTTGCTCCTAGAAATTTACGTGTCTCAGATGAATGGTACAACAGATTACGTATTAGTTGGGATGCCCCACCATCACCGACTATGGGTTACAGAATTGTCTACAAATCTATCAACAGTGAGTTTTTAAACTGTTTTTTTTTTTTTTTAATTGTCATTTGCTTTTGACAGTATGTTCTATAATGCAGTATTTTTCCAAATTTTATACTAAATCTAATGGTCACTGTCACCTCTTTAAAAAATGATATTAACTTCATGTCTCAGTTTTTTAATATGAGAATTTTGTAGTTAAAGAATGATGCAGGTCTTCGGAGATCATTCTTTCTAGCTCCCTGATCAAAACAGAGCCAACTTGGAAGAGGTGTCACGGGGTCTTGTTCAGTCAAGTTTGTAATATCTCCAAGAATGGAGGTGGAGATTTCGAAACATCTCTAGGCACTTGCTTCAGTTTTTGACTGCTTTCACTTTGAAATTGTTTTTCCTAATATCTAATCAAAATTTCCCACGTTTCAAATTTTGGTAGTTTCCTCTTGTCTTCTTCCTGTTTGCCTCAGAGGAGGATAATATATCTTTGCTTTCACCTCCCATAATCTACTTGTACGCAGCAGTAAGATTCCCATAAGATTTCCTTCATAGTGTTGATCAAACCTAACTCTCTCAGTTTGTCTTTTTGTGTCATTTTTTCCCGATTCCTATTTACTTCAGAAACTGTGTTTCTTCTTTCCTTGTACCTCTCTTTTTTAGTTCTCCTGTCCTCGACTTCCATCCCCTTACAACACAAAGCTTTCGTTTCTTTGACTTACTTCTGCTGCCCTACTTGTCCCAGATAATTGCCTTTTCATTCTTGGATCATTTTGTCTATACTGCATCTGACCACCTGCACACTGCAACTAGACAAGGCACCTATTTTCAGTCAGAGTTCTTTAGAAAAATATCCTCTATTGATAGCAAACAAAACTGTGACCATTAAGGAACTAAAACAATATCTAAAGGCAATACTTTCATCTGGCTTCTGAAGTCTATCCAGAACATCTAGGAGAGGTGAGAAAGGAACTGTTTGCCCTTCTGATCTGGTATAGTTTTATTCTTTTCTATTTTCATTATCATTTTTGCACTGTGCTAAATGATGCTGTTGTGTTAAGAACCCCTTAGGGACTGCTTTGGCTGGTGTCTGCTGTCCCCTGTTGCTCCTGGCACACCATCAAACTGAGGAGATCTTTGGCACTCTATTTAGGGCAGTAGTAAGTCACTGAAGCAGAACAAAAGAGTTTTTACAGATGCCAATGTCTAGCCCTGCCATAATGAATCCCACTGCTGAATTTCCCAAGTGTGTTGTCCATACAAGAACTGTACACTGTTCTGAGCAGTGTCTTTGTGTTTGTGCATGGTAAAACAAAACAAAGCAACAACAACAAAAATTAGTACTTTAGGGCTTCATCTAATTTTGGATAGATCTTAAGATTTGTTTTTGCTACCTGTTAATTGAATGGATGAACAAGTGATTTTCTAATTTTTTTTCTTGCTTTTTTTTTTTTTTTTTTTTTTTTGTAGTCCCTGGTCCTGCATTGGAGACCTTTGTAGGAGATGATATTAATACCATTCTCATTCTAAATCTCTTCAGTGGAACAGAGTACAGTGTGAAAGTGTTTGCTTCATATTCGACAGGCTTCAGTGATGCCCTAACAGGCGTAGCCAAAACCTGTAAGAATAATTTCCTGCTATTCAGATCTCTGCAGACTGTTTTTCACTGTAAATATAGGTTTGTGAAGCTCCTTGAGCAAATTTTCGCATGGAAATCCTTTCCAGTTGTGTGAAAATTGTTTTCTTGAAACTGAAGTCTCTTTTCTTATTGAAATATGTAATGCTTTATAATCTACTGGACATTCGCAAAACTGGAGTCTATTGCAGTTGCTCTTATTTATCAGCCAAATATTTTCCTAGTAATATATACAAATCTCTTTCATGGAAAGTATGGTTACTCTTTTTTTCTTTTCTCTTCCTGTAACTCCCTACATATAGTATGAATTAGTCTTTATATATCTAAACCTCAATTTAAAATAACATTTTTGACAGATGTACTGCTGTTATAATGACATTTTATACTGATTTGTAGTGACTGATTTTTTTAGCAATGTTCATTATTTAATCTTAGTTCCAAACCTCTGATCTAAAAATGCACTTTTTTCCCTTCCATTTTTGAGTTTTATTGTCATCATTTTTGTAAGCAGCTCTTGAAATAATAATAAAAAAAAAGTGTTATTGGATCCCTTTAGTACAATGCTTTCATCATAAATAAATCAAATTAATGCATTATAAGAAGAGCTATAAAAGTCCCTTATTGTCATTATAAAATACAATGGTTAATCCCCATAGATAGTGGCTTGCAGTTAAGGAATGCGAGCCTCTGCAGCTATGTTACAGCCCCCTGAAAACAGAGGGGTGGGGGGGGTTGTTTTTGTTTCCACAAGAGCCAAGATGTTTAAAGAAATGCCAGGAATATTTGGGGATTCTGGTCAAAAAAAAACATCACATCTGAGAGCTGTCTGTGTTGCTGTTCTCCATGCAGCCCCTCCCAGCAGAGTGAGCAGTGGGGCATCAGCCTGGTAAAATGCAATGGGTTTCAGGAGTCACATGGGAAAAGGAGCAGACAAAGAGTAAGAAAGGCAGCACATTGAACTCTCATGCACAGGGCTAACAGTAAAATCTGCTTATATTCCTTACAGATTGAATATTAGGAAAAAGTTATTTTCTGAAAGAGTGGTAATGCCTTGAAACAGGCTGCCCAGGAAGGTGGTGAAATCACAATCCCTGGAGGTGTCCTAGAATCATGGAGATGGGGCACTGAGGGAAATGTTTAATGGGTGTTGTGGGGATGGGTTGGGGGACTGGATAATCTTAGAGATCTTTTCCAACCTTAATGATTCTGTGTTTCTCTTTTCACTATAGTTCTTTTGTTGCTGCTTCTTGAATGTCATGACGGAAGAGTAAATTTTGTTTCTTTTTTATATTTAATTTTCAGTGTACCTGGGTGTGACAAATTTGGATACTTATCAAGTCCGCATGACTAGTCTCTGTACTCAGTGGCAGCTTCACAGACATGCTACTGCATACAGAGTAGTTATAGAATCACTTGTGGGTAAGTTACTAAATCGTTAGATATGAATTTACAGCCTATACCAGAAAGATGAATTGCATGAGTTAAGAAATTGTATGTGATCAGATTTGTAGACTGGCTCCTGAAAGAATGGAAATGATGAGCAGATGAAAGAGTTGTCTACACATTGGAAGTTTCAGGAGTAGGAATAGCATTTCCATCTTTTTATATCAAATAGATGTTAATTTGTCCTTTTCTTTCGTTGGAATTTTTTACTTAAAAGTAGAAGACAGATGATTACATGTGATGTTCATGGTTGTGAGGAACGAAAGATGGGTAAAAGATGAACAGAATACATTTAAGATTATGAATAAACCAATTAGTGAATTCAGTGATTAGGGATAGACAGTAAAGTAAGGGAGAGCCCTCAATGAATCCATAGAACCAAAGCATATCCTGAGTTGGATAGGACCCACAAAGATTGAGTCCAGCTCCACACAGGAACACCCAAAATTCAAACCTGATGCCTGAGAGCATTGTTCAAATGCTTCTTGGGTTCCAGCAGGCTTGCTGCCATGACTGCTGCACTTGAGGAGCATGTTCCAACGCCCAGCCAGAAAAGACTGTGCTCAGTGTTGGAACGGGGTCCGGTTTTGTCTGATCTCATTGAGCTGACTGTTAATTATACCTCGTAGTAATGTTACTCATCTAACATGAGTTAGATAAGCATGACATATTTTTATGTGGTAACATGTGGTTGATGCTTTTAGCATGGATGATATACACATTGATGTCTCTTTGTTTTCACTGCAATTCACAGCTGTAGCCAGAAGAGATTTTAGAAAGTCACATTTTGTGCACTTATTCTCTTATCCCCAGTATGTATCTTTTGAGTGGTGACAAATTAGAAGCTTAGATAACTTGGGAGAAGTGTAGTTAATAACATGTAATGACATTTATCAAAAGTATCATGAAAAGTAATACTAATTTGATCATAAAAGATTAATGACTTTCTGTGCAGTCTTTGCTGGTAAAAGACTACATAGATTTCCTAGCTAGCTAGTATTCTACATTTTTGGTTCCTTGTTCCTCATCTTGTAGAACTCCTAGAATTGTTTTATCTGAGGCAACAGAGCTTAAGTATGAGCAGAATAAGCTTACATGTGAACAAGTGCTTCGTATTGACATCTATAATGGAGAGTTTTGATAGTCAGATAGGGTATCTGATTCATTCAGAAAGTCATCATTTATTTTCATACTAATCTAACACCTCCTGACAAACATCAGATGTTTTTTCCTTGGCAGTGAACGGCTGGCATTTTGTGTTTATACTCTGTAGAATGTGAGATCAGTTACTTATATTTTGCTGTAATTCTTTCTGGTACAAATTATAAATTTTGCTGACAACTTGTTATTATTAAAACACGCCATGTGCTATTTGCAGTACCCAGGCTTTTTTCCACTGTGAGCTTGCTCTCCAGTTCAGAATTTAATAGACTTTATCTGAAAATCCTGTAAAACTCTTTCTTAACCAACATATAAAGTGGTTACTGGTGGAAGATGGAGTACAATGTGTACTTCAGTCTCTCTTGCAATTACTAAGCATGTTGCATAGACTCTGAGAACCAGAAGCATAGACAAAGGATGCCATGGAATTGCATAATGCAACAATTCCTCATTAGACTGATAATTTAGGACCAGATCCAAAGCTCATTGATGACAGTGTTAGTGTTTTTGTTAACTTCAATGAAGGAGGCAAAATTCACCATTTTTCCTACAGATGTCTGACATAGCCTTCAGCTGCTATTTTATACAAAGGATGTGTCAAGAAATGTCCCCCACAGACCACTGCAGAGAGGTGAATCTCAAAAAATAAGGCAGCATATGGTTTATAAGTTTCTGCCAACTACTTGCCCTTTGTTGGCTGTCAAGTTCCATTCTAATTTCAGACTTCTGTTATGTTATTTGGTAAAACTGCAATGGAAACTGTGTTTTAATGATTTCTTTTTTTTTTTTTTTTTCTTTTTTTATTCCAGATGGGAAAAAACAAGAGGTAAATCTTGGTGGAGGGACACCCAGACATTGCTTCTTTGAGCTAATGCCTGGAACTGAATATAAAATCAGTGTCCATGCACAGCTTCAAGAGATAGAGGGCCCTGCTGTAAGCATCATGGAGACAACATGTGAGTAAAGCAGATATGAGTTCAGCCAGCAGCAGTATGGCTTGTTTCTTCTACTTTTTTTTGGTTGCCTACAAATGTGATATTCCTATGCAGTTTTCTTTAGCTGATTTTTTTTTTTTTTACTACATTGTGACTCCTCCACAGAAGTGCACAAAAGGCTGCTTTCTCCAGAGGATTCTTACTCTACTGTTTTCTCTCATTTATGAAGTCACATTCCTCAGCGCTACTGGACTTTTTAATGAGAGTGAAACGGGTGGTGGGTTAGGGAAAAAAAAAAACACAATAGAAAAATGAAGCAAACAGAGAAGGTTGTATATGTATAAATTCTTGTCATTTAGTAAAATTTTCACCACTGCAAATGAGACTTGGGTATCCAATCTACCTATATACCTGAAAAGAAGGAAAAACACACTTTTCTTGTGTTATTTTCAGTAACATGAGACAAAAAGTCCCCTTGCAGTTGTTTCTGAAGTCAGGATCCTACTCTCACGAGTTCAAAATACCATGAAACAAAGTATGGGATTAGGAGAATTAAGTAAACGTATTTTAATGTTGTCTTTCCTTCTTCAAGCCTACTTTCAGTCTAGATGATGCACTTCTCATACTATATTGCTAAATAGCACAGGACTGTTACCCTGCTCTCATAGTTGATTACATTTATTGTTGTCCTCTACAAGTTCACATGCCCATACTTTGGGTTCTTACATAGGACAAAGTCGCACAGGTGCAAGAGGAATGCATTTTGAATGCTCTGCAATTTAAGGAACTTAGTAGGATAAGTTGATAAGAGGATACTTTGGCCTGTATGTTGATTTCTCATGCAAACAAATTACTGCATCACATCAGAAAACGGTACTGTTTCAGGATGACATCTACCTCTGGTGCTGTGAGCAGTGCAACTTGTGGCTCTTTCTAAATGGAAGCCTGGCCTGGGTCCATGAGGTCCTGGACATTAGTCTCTTTGCACATTTCAGAGTCTTGGTATTTTTTCCTGTTGAAGCCAATTGAAAAATATCAATTTCAGTGGGAGTAAACATGGGTGTGGACATGGGGCTTGTAATGAGTCCTGTTTGCACTAAGCATTCCCAAGGATAGATGTCTTTTGTGAAGGTGTTGTATTTAACTGTTTGCTGCCTATTAAACATCACGTACGTTATGGCAAATACTAAGTAGTCTTACTTGCAGGCATAAAGTTTTGATGTCCTCTTTTGCTTCTTATGATTGACAAAAATTGCAAAGAAGTGCTTTTAAACCAAGGTTTGGAAACTTTTCCTTAGCTACTGAGATCAAAGCATGTGGTGGTTGTCTCTGACAATTCAGTCAAAACTATATCAAAATGAACTAAGTGGAGTTCTTACACACAGCAAGGCTTTCAGATCATCATGTATTTAGGTAGGTTTCTGAGAGTCTGTCATTCCAAATCTTATTTTTAGGAGCAGGTGAAGACAGAGTAACCAGTTTTCCATATGGCAACCTTTACTAAAACTTTGCTGCAAATGCTAAAGCCACAGTCCTGCAGAGTTGTGCTAGGAACTGCGTTTCTAGCTGTAAACATTATAAGGTGTTTCAGAGAATTCAGAAAAAATGTAGCTGTGCTTTGCTCTGGATGCAGATACTGGCTTGTTCCTGCACTGTCTCAATGTTTTGGATGGCAGGACTAATCTCTTCTTCCTTTCAGTGTGGGTGGAGATATACTTTCTGTGATTAAGAACTAGGTGTTATCAGAAAGGAAAAGAATACTGAGTTTTTATGAAATGAATTAAGGATAATATGTCATTAATGGGGCTACTACATGGTCTGCTACACTGGGGAACACGGAAATGGGCAGTTCCTGTAGTATTTCAGCAACCTGTTGTCATTCACACTGAAGTTCACCCACTAACTGCTTTCTAATAGTACAGTCCTTTTTCAGATGACCAGCACAGGAGGACACACTCACCTATCTTTCTGACCAATTGCATTACTATTTGGTTAAAGATAATGAATTTGGAATGTGGAGATGAGTAGAAAATGTTCTGTTTAATGTAAGTAAAATAGTTGGGCTTCACTTCGAAGCATTTTTACATTCCTTTCTTTTATTCTTCAGTACCATTTCCAACTCAGCCACCAACTTCTCCTTCAACAACACCACCACCGCCTACGATCCCTCCTGCAAAAGAAGGTAAGTGCTGCATATGTGGATTTATAATAATTTCAAGATGTTTCATGAGTTTCTGCTTCTGACGCTATTTTAGACCTGTGGAGATCACATGTCAGAATGCATTTGCTACGACTACACTGTTAAGACAGCTGGCTTAAATTTAATGAGCCAAAAATCTGACATCATTATTATACTGTTGAAATTTACAGAAAGGAAGGTTAGCATCTGTGAGATTTTCTTTTTCCAGAATGCTTAAACCATACATATTTTGCAACTGAAGCAGATATCCTAGGGATAATCAAATTTCTAAAACAGCACTATTTAAACAAATGTCTACTTCAGTTAATGACAAAATTGTTGGCCGTGTTCAGGTTCTTTATATGCAGGCTTCCTTTTGTTTATCAACTGAACATGTAGTGTCTTGTACAGAGTCATGTGAGTACTTCTGTGGGGGGGATCATTATTGTTGGAAACTGAGGACCGAATCTGTTTACGTCAGTTGAGAATTTAATCCTGAAGTACAGGAAAAAGAACATTCTATTTTTTTTAATTATTAGTCAAGTCAAAATCAGCAGAAAACTAAACACAGATATTTATCTTTCTATCCTATTTTCTGGATTTAGAATAATTATTTTCAAGGTGAAATATATTTAAAAACTAACCTTGCTGTATTCTGACCCTGAGCAATAGAATTGGGTTCTGATGTGCTCTGAAGCTTACCAGATCCTGTGAAAGAGCGCACAACTCATGTGAGCATGTGTAAAGCTCTGTATGCTATTTTGCATAAGAACATGCTAAAATAAGATGATATGGGGAAACCTGCACTGCTCCTAATTACTACAGTTAAGAGGAAGAGCTAAGGTGTGGACAAGATTCCACAGAAAATCTCAACAGTGGAGTACACATTCTTGCTATGTCATGCAAAGTGCGTGTGTGACTTTATTTAACAGCCTAAATAAAGGTTGAAGTGGCTACCTTGATTTAAATAACCGTTATGACCTTAAAGTGTTTTCTGCCAGGGCAGATCATTCACCTCTTGCAGAGCTCAGCTGATACTGCACTTACATTGAAATCAATACCAACAGGTCACTTTCTTAAAGCATTATTAACTTTTAAAAAGGACTTTCCATGACAGTTATATTTTTTAAAGTGATTTTTGAGATTTTCAGAGGAGTTGAGATATTGCTTTACTTCTGGAATACTTGCTTTTTTTTTTTTCCTCAGTATGCAAAGCAGCCAAAGCTGATCTGGTGTTCCTGGTGGATGGGTCATGGAGTATTGGAGATGACAATTTCAATAAAATAATTAGCTTTCTGTATAGCACTGTTGGAGCTTTGGATAAGATTGGCCCTGATGGAACACAGGTAATCAACATTTGGAGACAGAGGGGGCACCAGAAGTGAAATGAATCAAAATGTTATTGGCATAATTTCACAGTTACATAAAATATATAATCTGCTTTATGGCAGAAAGCGGTGTTGATAAGGAAAATTAAAGGTTCATTTATTTCATTTATTGCTCGTGGTGCTACTGAATCTGACACTCATGCTTAGTTTATGGATGAGAGTGGCTTCTTTCACCTCAAGAGCACCACTTAGAGAATATAAAGTTTAATATGTTCTGTGCGTTGTAGAGATTTAATATACAGTTTTGAAAGTCTTGACTCAAGTAAAAGCAGATATCAGAACGTATTCTTGCATGTTTCTATTGCTTGCTTCAGTGTTGCTGCCCAGCTCTAAGTTGCTTTTGTGCAGCTATTCGTTCATGGAGACTGAATACTGTACATGTGTGAGCATCTGTAAGTAGGATTTTACTTTTGGGCTGGGTTGAGAGTAGTTTTGCCAAAGTGGGTATTACTTTTCTCATTCTGTTTGTTGCAAAGTAAAACCAGAAAGAATTAAGTGGTTGCCAAAGCTTTGTGGAGTAAACTTTATTTTTTGAGTGCTTTTTAAAAGAAGAAAGTTCTGGCTTCAATTTAAGGCTGAAGCAAAATTACATGATAAATCCTTGTTTTAAATGCTCTAATTCACTTGCTTTTTGCTTATACTCACTGAATGGTGCTCTAATAATAAACACATCTTCTGTATGCACAGGTGGCAATAATTCAATTCAGTGATGATCCCAGGACAGAATTTAAATTGAATGCATACAAAACAAAAGAGACTCTTCTTGAGGCTATTCAACGAATAGCCTACAAAGGAGGAAATACAAAAACAGGTGAGAAGGGTCATGATTATGGTACAGATTTTGTCCCTGCTTCTCTCTGTAAAGCATTTAGCCTCAGTAGGTGAGGTGAAACATTAGAACAGGTTGCCCAGATAGGTGGTGGATGGCCTGTCCCTGGAAGGCATTCAAGGTCAGGCTGGATGGGGCTCTGAGCAATGCGATCTACCTGTAGATGTCCCTGTTCATTGCAAGGGAGTTGAACGACGTGACTTTTAAGGGCTCCTTCTGACTCAAAAGATTCTAGGATTCTGTTTTATTTTCCATTTGCTAAATGGTTTAAGACACTAGTGTACAAGCAGTGAGAATGTAGTATCTCCATATCGGAAGTGAGAAGTTGGGCTTGGAAGTTAAAAAGTTTACAGTTGACACCCTTCACCTTCTACTGCTGAGTATGCTCTCCTCTGCCCAACAGAGATAAACAGTCAGGGAGGGAGGGAGGAGAAGAGGAGAGAGTTGAGCAAAAGTAAATTGCTTTTGAGATTGTGGAAGATAAAATCAGTTTAGCAAGTAGAAAAGTGTGAGGGAGGGAGAAGGTGGGAGGGAGCTTGTAGAGAATATTGGGAAATAGTGGGCAAAGTGGAGGGTCTGCTTGGTTATAAGCCAGGACAGTTAAGCCTCAGTGGTATAGTTAAGACTGAGCTGGGAGAACAGGTCACTGAAATGAATGCAGTTGTGTTTTAGTTAATTTATTTAATTCCCATCTCTCTGATGGGAAGAGATTAAAGATGAGTACTGAAAGGGTTAAAGTTTAAGTTGGAAACCATATGTTTTATTATTCTCAGACTGCACAGAAATTTCTTGCAGCTGTTGCATTGCATCAAATTTCAGTAGTATCAAAATGACACATTTTCAGTTTACTCAAGAAAATGCTACCATGGTACTTTCAGTTGTTAACTGGATGTACCCCTACAAACCAGAAAGGGAATTTATTGTTACCTCTAACCTGCACCAAATAGCCTTTTTCAAAGATGTTCTTCACCTTCTGGACTGAAGAAACTGATGACTGAAGCTGTCAAGTTTTCAAAGCTTATGGTCAAAATTAAACTTCTAAATCTCTATTTTAATACCAACAGAATGCACTGTTTTACAGACTGCCAAGGATCCAACAGCTCCTGCTGAAATACATTTACAGCAAAGTCGTCTGCTTACTTCAGTCTCATGATAATTATTCAGGTCTTAAAATATACATCTGGGCAGACATTTTTGAGACAGAGCATATGGAAATTTCTCCTTTCTTTGATATCTAACATATGATATGAAAAGCCATTGGATTTATGTCACAGAGAAAGTATATTCATCGTTTTTTCTATTTCAGGCAAAGCCATTAAACATGCGAGAGAAGTCTTGTTTACTGGAGAGGCAGGCATGAGAAAGGGCATTCCAAAGGTTTTGGTTGTCATTACTGATGGGCGGTCACAGGATGATGTGAACAAAGTCTCCAGAGAAATGCAACTAGATGGTAAAATGTGTACTTTTAAGAACTATTCATATTTTCCTTTTTGTTCATGAATTGTAACAACTTATGTTTAGAGAAAAAATAGGGTAAATTTTATTCCAGAACGTTTTCCAGCTTTAAATAAAACAGCAAACTAGCAGTTAATGAAATTGCTCCCGTGGCGAAGAATTTAGAGAACACAATCATATGAATCTGTTCTATTGTATACGAAATGTAGTCTTATGGCTACCAGCAAAAATAACTGTTTTATTTTGTATACAAGAGGTCCTTTGAAGTTCTCCAATATGTTCTTTTCCTGATTCTGATCTGCTCTCATCTTACAATTGTTGTTGTTTTTTTTTTGTTTTGTTTTGTTTTTACACCAGTTTTAAACAGAGGCACACAGTGTTATGTGCCTAGAGGTAAGAACAGGGTTGGACATGTAGAAATGACTGAGGTTTGTATCGAAATCCTAAGGACACCAAATGTCTTATAGAATGAAGCTAAAGGACAGTAGATAAAGGCTATAATCATTCGGATGTGAGGAGGTCTAAGAGGAAATTAAATGTGCTTTATTAGTCTTCAGACTTTGGCAGCTATGAAGATACCAGTGGATACTACTGATTCCTGAAATCCAGTCTAGTCATTTGAACTTAGTTGCCTGCTTGCATCATTCTTAGATGGTGAATTCAGTGCCTTTTTAAATAACATGGTACAAAATAGTAGGGCATGGATACCTTGTTTTAAACAACAATCAATAAAACAAAAATGATATTTCATATTAAATTGGAGTCTATGCCTAAACTAAAGAAACAAAAAAATGTTTATCTGTCATGTAAGTTTTGCAGTTGTCTACTACATATTACTTATTACCTATTAAACTGTCCATGACTTCCAGAGGAGAAGGCACATGATTCAGCTGCTGATGGGTTATGTCATCCCAGTTACCTTGGACAAATAACCTCCTGTCTTCCATTTCCTTTTGCATGTGGTCTACTTAGACTTTAGATAAGTACAGACCTATGATAGAGACTGGCGGGAAGAGGTGTTGATGTTGGATGGAACATGAAGATGTTGTTATAATACACTGAATCTAAGTTTTGTTATGCTAAAAGTTCTGTAGAAGGTAATACAATGTCCTGGGCCTCATTGGCCCCACTGGCTAGAGTAAATTTGAGCTTGAGACGTACAAGAACAGTGTGTCCACAGACAATATTCAGCATGATCTAGACAAGGTCTTTATCTTTAATGGAAAGGAAAATGTAAAATAACTTTTGCTTAATTTGCTGCTCTTTGAAGATGCAGGGTATGGTTCTCATTTCATTTAAATCCTTGAAGCCCAGCTCAAAGATTAGAATATATATTCATACAGGTTGCATAGAACAGATTTGATCAGTGCAGTTAAATTACTGATGATGTAAGAATCCATGTTAGTGTTCACTCGTGAGACAGCTTGAACATTCTGATTAATATATGGCACAGAACAAAATCTGTAGAAGATCCATAGGAAATTAATTTTTGTGCTTTGTATTTCTGATATACTTAATATGTTCTTCCTACACTTTGCCTGAAGTGAGTGGAAATGTTTATGGGTGATACAGTAAAGCATTAAATTAAAAAAGAATTCAAACATATGCTAAAACTTTGAACAATTGTCTAGCCTTTATGTCTTCAAGAAAACACTTAAATGTTAAGGTTTAATTAACTTATGAAGCATAAATAGCCCGAAGTAATACTTCACAGAGAATGTATCACCTTTCTTTGATATTGTGTGAATTGTCTTGTGTGATTGAACAGTAATAAAATTTCCACTACTGTATTTAATCAGGAAAGGAGCCAGTGCAAATCTAGCTGTGTTCATATTTCATTTCCGTTCTTTAAATGAATAACTCACTAGAGTGTTCTTTTTCGTTTTACAGGTTTCAGCTTTTTTGCTATTGGAGTTGCTGATGCTGATTACTCAGAGTTAGTTAATATTGGCAGCAAGCCCAGTGAAAGACATGTCTTCTTTGTGGATGACTTCGATGCCTTTACAAAGATTGAAGATGAGCTGATTACTTTTGTTTGTGAAACTGCATCAGCAAGTTAGCCATTTGACTTATACTTATTTCTAAAATAAGTGCTAAATACTATGGTTTTTTTTTGTAACAATTTCCTATTAAGAGATATTTATGAAAATGGATTTTTTAAATACAATTTCATGCAGATACTGCAACTGTAATGTTATTTCCATAAAAAAATAAGGAGATGGAGGTGTTATAATTTCAGTATAATTAATAGTTGTTTGCTAAAAATCTAGAATAGATCCATTGGTTGTGGAAGAAAAAAAAAGTTTTTTCAGTTTTGAAACAGGCTGAAATTCTTAGAAATCTACCAAAATGCCATCATTTGGGTTCCTTATGGGAAGGGGAAGACATTCTGGAAAAAATATCTGATGGTTACAGGTTGATAATTCACATGACTCTAGCTTTGTGCCCCCAGTATGTTTTCTGATACATAAACCAGAAAGTAGGTGGTGTGTAGATGATATGAATCACTTGTGACTCTAAAGAGTATGGGAAGCAGGCACTGAACTGGTGAATGCAAGAATGTTGCTTGTGTTTTTGACCAGTATCTACTTTCAGTGTTGGAGAGAACTTAGAATGTTGAAAATATTCAACAGTAATATTTATTTGTCACTTGTGCTTGTATTCCAAAAGCAATCTCCAAATGCAAGTACCATGGGGCGTCATATTTGACACCTTGCATGTAGACTTATTGCTTTCCTAGGGCAGCTTTCCTGGAGGAGATTAGTGTGCATTCTTCCCTTCAAGAAGAGAGATAAAAGAAACAGATGAACAGTTATTAAATATGTGTGCATATATCTTAAGGACTGTACACAGTACTGGTCTCTCACATGAATGCTGTGTGTGGAGTTTGAAAAGGTACAGAGAATACCTGCTAATGTAATTGAACTTAAGGTACTCCTAGGTTGAAGGGCACAGGTAGAGAACTGGGGACATTTGGTTAAAACATAATGTAAGACATACTTTTTTATGCAGCAGGCAGTGAGTTTTTGCCACAGTTTGTTTTGAAGTCAGGTCCCCAGAAGGATTGAACAAATTCATGGACAACAGTTGTATAAAGGGCTCTTATGTGGAACGTTCAGGGGTGTGCCCTGTGACATCTTTACTACAGCCATTGTGGATCCTGAAGAGCAAAACTGAATGAGTGGAAAGTAGCCAGACTTGCATGCCTTTCCTAGACAGCATCTCCTTTTGCTACTTTTGAAAATAGAGTACTGAGCTGAGTAAACCATTGTTCTGACCCGATGGGACCACACTCGTATCCTTAAATGTATCCCTTCTTTTTTTTTCTTTTTTCTTTTTTTTTTTTAGCTTGTCCACTGGTATTTAAAGATGGTGACAACTTTGCAGGTAAGCTATTTTTGTATTTGTTTTTTGTTCCAGATATATGAGTTTTTTTTGTTGTTACCTACTTTTCACTGTATAAGCAATAAAGTAACCTTTACGTTAACAGCTGTTTTACAGATGGTGATAGGAAACTCACTGATGCACCTGACTTTGTCCTTTTTTTCCTCTTCCGTAATGTGGTGTTAATTTAATTTAAATTAATAATATATATATTTTGGTGTCTTCCAGGATTTAAAATGATGGAAATGTTTGGCTTGGTTGAAAAGGAGTTTTCAGCCATTGATGGGGTTTCAATGGAGCCTGGTACATTTAATGTTTACCCATGTTACAGACTGCACAAGGATGCCCTGGTGTCCCAGCCTACCAAGTATGTATTAATATATAAATATTTGTAAGAACACGTGAAGTTAACTGCCCACTGCAGACAATTATTCATTTCAAGGGTTGCTGTTCTTATTGCAGATGAGCAGAGATGATAGTTCATATCTACATAATGATAATTAATGTAGAGCATTTGGTGTCCAGAGTTAGCTGGTTTCCTTCAAAAATAACAGCTGTAGGAAAAAGTAGATTTCAGTGGCTAATTGGGGTTTCCTATATGAGCCAGTTTCAGGTACATGCAAGTTTGGCACCTAGAAATTCCGTGCAAGCTTATATCAGTAGTGCTTTGTGAAAGGTTAAGGTCTCACAGAGTACAGAATTAATTATTTTTAGAACAGGTGTTTGAAATTATTGTTAATCTAGTAAGATTTATCTTCCTACTCTTTGCCTAAAGTGAGTGGAAGAGCAGAGAGCTGCTTTCAAGTGTGAGAGTGGGAAGCTGCTTTAGGTGCCTTTCTGATTCAGTCTATATATGTATTAAATACAAAGGAAGATTAGTCTCCTTATGCTAAAATGAGTCTCTCTAAACACTTTACCGTACCTTCCCGGGAGTCAGGGTGTAGTTCAGTATCAAGGAGTGTGTTCTGGCAGAGGTGTGAAAGACATAGTAAAGAAGCCTCCCATAGAACTTACCCTTGGTCCTCAGAGAGGAAGTGATGGGAAAATCTTCATTCCTTCTCTCAGCAATATGTAGGTTATGTTTAATTCCTTCATGTCCAGTTCCCTGACTTGTGTTACATGACACCAGACAACAGCAATGACTTTACTGTATTAAACGTGAGAAAAGTGAACACTGAGTATCTTAGCTGAGGCAAGAAAGAATAACACTGTGAAATGGTTTAGAAATGTTTTAGTAAAGTTTTCTTATTCTTGTTGTGTGATTACCCTGTTCTGTCCCAGTTGGAGCCACCCTTCTTGGAGCTGTGTCACATTCTACATTCTGTCATTCTGTGTCAAGTTTCCTTCTGGCTCTGTGCTGAGTGGAGATTAGAACTGCTCACTTCTTTTTCCTTTCCTGCTTCTTTCTGATTGGATCTGCTGCATTTATGTGCTCTTCTCTGGCTGCCACCCCAGCCCAATCCAGCCCAATCTTACCACTTTAGGCTTTCAGTCTCTTTTGTGGTTCAGAGAACGCCTTTCTCTTGATGCACAGGTACGTCTGAATAGTACTGCTTTTATTTTTTTATCTCATATGTCCACCAGGTATCATTAATGCTATTCTCTTTTTTAACTTTTGTATCCCCAAACCTGGTGTTTTCCCCATCTTTTTATGAATTTTCCTTTGTTGTTTCTTTTATAATGGAAATACTTTAAGGCTTTGTTTTTACACCTGTTAAATTCTCTCTCTCCTTTCTCTCCGGAGAAAATGTGTAATATCAACTATATATCAACTATAGTTATCTACAGACCACTGTGGGGAACATATACATTGTATATCATATTTAACTCTTTTTCCAGCATGTTTCTTATCGATACAGATTAAAAGTGCCTGAAAAACTTCAGATAAAAAGGATCATATTTTGGGGAAAGAAATTGATTAAATGAATCTACCAGGCTTCTTTCAGATCCCTTTAGCATGAATTAAGGAATCAAGCTAACTAACATTTTCAAAATACAGGGAATCATTTCCGGTATTTCTTTTGTCCTGTCTTGGAATTTGAAAATGAGAGGTGAAGTTAAATCATAAGTGTTAACTAACAAGCTTAAGGAATAAAATAAAATAACATGCCAGTTTTATATCATAAGCTGTATCTTCTGCAAGAATTCTAGGAGATTGTATTTCTGTAAGTATGGTCTCTTATGACTACACTTTGTTATAAGTTCCCTTTGGAATGTTTAAGCTACGTACCCTATGGTTTATAAACCTTCCTGTAATAGTCTCTACTCATAATTTCTATCCATTAGTTATGTTTAATGGATGTTGATTGACATTGGTTCTTCCAAGCTACTTCCATTTTCATTGTCTATTAAACCAAACAATAATGAAGATATTGCAAATGGCAGTTAATTTATTCTAAAGCCTTTTAACTTGATTAATTTCAGGTTCACTTCAATTTGACCTCTGGTTTGATCTTCAAATTTATTAAAAAAAAAAAAAAAAAGAAGAAAATTAATCTTTATAAATTTCAAAGGAAAAGATGAACTATCCCTTCTCCATGAGCATTCTTTTGATTTAGGACCTGAGAAACAGACACAAATTGCGCCAAGGGAGATTTAGATTAGATATAAGGAAAAACTTTATCTCAGAGACTGGTCAGGCACTGGAATGGCTGCCCAGGGAGGTGGTGGAGTCGCCGTCCCTGGCAGTGTTCAAGAGGCGCCTGGGTGAGGAACTAAAAGATCTGGTTTAGTGCTTGTGGTAGCAGTGTTGGACAGTTGGACTAGATGTTCTTGTAGGTCCTTTCCAACCTTGTGATTCTATGATTCTGTGATAGTTATCTAGTTGAACGTATTTTGAAAATGCTTACTCATATTGTTACTCACTCTTGATTTCCAAAGACGGATATAGATTTGTAGAAAATGTGTTAAGTGATCACTTGATATGTAAATCAGAAGATTTAATGTTTGTTTTGGTTTTAAAAACTTTACTTGTTTTACAGATATTTGCATCCTGAAGGTCTCCCTTCAGACTACACCATTACGTTTCTCTTTCGTATACTTCCCGATACACCTCAGGAACCATTTGCTCTTTGGGAGATTTTAAATGAACAATATGAACCACTGGTTGGAGTTATACTAGATAGTACGTATTTTGATTCATATCTGTGATTTATTCCTTAAATGTATAAAAGGTTCTTTCTTCTTCTAGGTTGATTATTGCCAATGTTTTAATCTTCTGCTAGAACAACTGCCTGAATCTCTGAAGGTTGTGGTTTCTGGTGGATATTTTATAGATTGAATGTAATTGAGCCTAATTGGAGTTGGGAGTAAAATTTTGAGTACACTGGTGTAAACTGGGATTAATGACTCTGAAAGTGTTATTAACATTGTCATTTTTTCACATAAAATTTTGACTTTCGCACTAGTTCATGCCATAAATAAATTTTAAAATGACAAACAAAATGAATTCAATTTTTTGAACAGTTTTAGAAAAAGCTGTTTGCCTGTGGGCTTTTTTTTGTTTGTGTAGCTTCTTTTTTTTTTTAATATCTTTATTTTTTATCTTTAATGTCTTTATTTTAATATCTTCTCTTTGACAACAAACAATCTTCGATGTTTTTTGTTAAATGAAAAATTTACATTTTCAAATAATGTATCAGGCCTTTCCTTTCTCTAACACTGAATTCTTATTCTTCCTCTTGCACAGATGGTGGTAAAACTCTGACTTTCTTTAACTATGACTACAAAGGAGATTTTCAAACTGTGACTTTTGAAGGTCCTGAAATAAGAAAGATATTTTATGGGAGTTTTCATAAGGTTAGTAGTAAAATAACAACAACAACAATAATAATAAATTCCCATTCATTCTGGATGGGAAATTTTCATGTTTTGAAATCTTCCTTCGTGTGATCTTCCACCACAAAAAGAAATGTATTTTGTGTGTTCATTTACTAAACTTAAGTCTCTTTGCTATATTGAATCAACATTAAACAAATCATTAAATCATTGTTTTTATGATGAAGCTGATGTGGTCAATTTTAATCGCATGCTTTATGCCTATGTTTTAGAGTTGATTAAAAATACCAGCCTCAAGCTGTAGAATGTAGAAATTAATTGGCTTTTGCTTTTAAAGTTTAGGTTGGAAATGTCAACCAAAATGTAAAGAAAAAATAAAGCAAAAAAAGCTATCCTTCTTTTGACCAGAATTGTTATTTTTAAACATATTTTAAGGGGTTATGATGTGTTGAACTTGTCTTGGCTGTAAGAGATCTTCTAATATTATTTCCAAAAATAGATGAGGTTGGGATTGTAGCGTGATTGTTGCGAAAGGTATTTTTGTGGTTCAATTTTATTCAAGTCTAACAATGACTTTTTAAAGTCTTGCTTTGGAAGAATGTGTAAGGTCATAGCAAATTTTCCTCTTAAGTATTTTCTGCATTTTGAATGATGGTCATTGTTATATGAGCTTGAAAGATGTGAGACCAAATTCAGTGCTCCCACTGAGCCCACAGCAAAGCAGTTGCAGGAGTCTTTCATGGATTTCTCTCCTCCACCTTAGGTACTGAACTTCACATAGTGTACTGATACAGAGCAGATACTACATTTTTACCAGCTCTTCATCTGGACTCTCCCATACCAAAAAATTTCTATCTCTTTTGCCTGAGTTTTGCCAGTAACAGGACAATTGTGACAAGGATTGTTCTCGCTGTTGGGGATGTTTTTGCTTATCAGTGATGGAGAGCAGAGTGCAAGTCAAGGCAGAAGGAAGAAAGTTTCTATGCTCAGCTTTTCAGTAATGTACTTGATGGGATTTGATATTTTTTCAGTTTAAAAACTTCACTGGTTTTCCTTTGTGGTGATGTATAATATACAGAGTAACTTAACTAAGCAGAGTAACTGCTTAGTTTTGGCTTTGCAAGCAGCTATAAAGGTGAAATCCAATACTATGTAGAAGGATCATTCAGGACCCAGGAAATATTACTGACTATATAAATCAAAGGTTCTGAGAGATCTGGGTGATATATCAACCTTATGCAGTGCTTTTGTCAGTGGTAAATTATTTTCCCCTGAGTAAATTAGGGAAGTTGCCAGTTTTTACACAGATGTTCCTTAAGCAGAGAAATAAGCTAAATTCATTAAGCAGATTAGAATTGTGGAGTAATTCAGGTTGGAAGGGACCTCTAGAGGCCATCTACATTAGTTGCTATGGATTAGTCTCAGTTCTGTTAGCAAACATGAAGTTAGGAACTCATTTCAAAAAATGCCCAGCACATTAATATGTTATGTGTGCTCCTTTGCTATGTTGAAGCATATTTTCTTTTCTTTAGCTCCATGTTGTTATCAGCAAGACTACAGCCAAAATAATTATTGACTGCAAAGAAGCAGGTGAGAAGACCATTAATGCAGCAGGGAACATTAGTTCTGATGGCATAGAAGTGCTGGGAAGAATGGTCAGGTCCAGAGGACCAAGAGACAACTCTGCACCAGTGAGTAGAATGAGAAAATTTTTTAAACCATTTGAAAATCCTAAAAACAAGCATTTGGGGTCTTTGCATTTTAAGTTGAAGCAGAATGAACTTGTATTTGAAACAGAAGAGCTCCATACTTTCAGAAATTCTGCAAAAGCTTACAACAGTTTTCAGCTTGAGTAAAAATTAATTTTAGTATTTTACATCTGATCAGACATTCTCAAACACATCCACAAACACAGTCAAATATATTTGGTTGTGACTTGTATTCCAAATTGTATTACACAGAAAAATGTAATATATAAATCACCTACCTGGAATGTTTGAACTTTATTATTAGTAATAATTGTGTCCTGTGTCCCTTATTCATTCCCTTCTACTTTTTGCCCCCATGCACACTTTCTGTTCATTAAATAGTTCAACTTGTTTGACACAGATTGCCCCCAGAAACCTCTGCCTTAGTATATCTATTTTTAATGACTTCAGTATCTAAATATTATGATATTTAAAAATGAGAAGGATTATCCCCAAATCATGTCTTTAATTCCTATGAAATTTTTATCCTAGATACATTTTTTTTTTTTTTTTTTTTTTATCCCCAAATAATCTTTTTTTTAGTTTTTAAAATTTTTTTCTCATTAATTTTTTTTTTTTTTTTTTTTTTTGCATGGCAACTCATGGGATTCTTTCCATTTTGCCTTAGATAACTTTAAGTTTTGTTTGTTCTTCTAGGTAGATTTAGTTCTGAGGGAGAACTGCCAGACTGGTGAGAATCTTGAGAAGGTTTCTTAGCTGAGAAGCATTGTTGGCTGATTTTCTTTGAACTGTGTTGACTCTAGAGAGAGGTTAGCACAGAATGTGAACCTTGAACTCAAGGCTTGATTTGAATAGGAATGAAGTTTCTAAAACGTATTGACTTGTTATTATATGCAACTAGACTTCTAGTCAAAAATGAGTCCTCAAAATACCTCTCTGTGCACAAAAAAAAGAGCCCTTAGTGCTCAAACTTGCAGATAATAATTATATCAAGCCTGTAAAGACAATTATACAGAGAAACTTTTGTAGTCACTTCCCAGTAGAAACAGAAAAAAGGCAAACTTAGAAAAAGTTGGAATTAAAGAAGGCTTTGTGTAGAGAAGTGGAAAGAAATCGTGTCTTTTGTTAGAACTCAGGAATCTATAGAAGATAATTTGGATTACCCACTCATTGAAAAATTTGGTTTTGTTCACATGAACAGTAAAGCTTACGTAAGACTTAAACTGTGTAGCTGAAGATGTAATTTCTTTACTTTGTACAGCTGTAGGTGCCTTGAAGTTTTACTAAGTTACAGGCAGGTCAAGAAAGCATACAAATAATATTCTTTAAAATCTCAGTTCTGCACATTGTATTCATCCTGAATAGAACTTGTGTGGATGGTCATATTTAAGACAAGAATGAAGTGGTATCTTCTTCAAAAGTTAGAGGACATCAAAGGAATTTAGTAGGAGTAGTAGCAGGAGAGTGACCCTTCACACAACAGGTACTTATCAGTGCTGCTTCTTTTCATAGAATTTCATGTATGCCAAATATTTATGATTTTGGAGATGTTTTGACAAATTAGTGGAAAGAAAATAATGGTTGTTACTAATTGCGGGGAAAACAAAACAAAACAAAACAAAAACAAATCTAGGGCAGAGAATCCCTGATCTAAATGTCGTGGGAAGATAGTAGACTGTATGAGAAGCTTAGATCTTGTATTCCATTCGATTTCACATCTTCTACTGTTGAAAATGGAGTACTGGGGTTTAGTTTGTCCCAGTAGCTTCATAGTTTTAAGGGGCTTATAAAGCCATGTGTAAAACAAAAATACAAATTTTGAAAATTGTTTTAATTTGATATGAAAATTGGAATTTTTGGATAGTTCAGTGCTTGCTTGTGACCATGTCTACATAGAATAGTTTAACATTTTTAGGATGGTTTTAGGGTGTTTTTTTGATCAATAAAAGCCAATATAACTAAAGCCAACAGAATAACATGAATGTTGAAGTTTTGAATGCTGTTTCTCACAATATCCTCCGGACAAAATGTCCAGCAGCACATTCATAATGTGATGGGTGAATAATTGACTGGTCAGGCTCAAAGGGGTTATAAGAAATACAGTTACATTTGGCTGGAGTCCAGTCAATACTGGGATTGTGCAGAGCTCCTTTAGTTCTCTTTAAAGTTCTTTTTAATGTTTTCATAAATGACATGAACACAGGACTTGAATGTCTGCAAAGTAAGGTTGCAGGTGACACTAAATTGGGAGGAACTGCTGACTCCCTCAAAGGTTGAGAGGCCTTAACAAATTGAAGGGGTGGGCAATCATCAATCACATGATATTTAATAAGAGCAAGTTCAGTATTCTGCATCTAGAATAGGACAGCCCTGGATATATGTACAGACTGGGGTATAAGAGGCTGGAGAACATCTTCCAGGATCAGAAATGGGAGTTCTGGTTGACAGCAAGTGAAATATGAGTCAGCAGTGTGCCTTGGCAGCCAGAAGGGCCAACTGTGGCATGGAGTGCATGAGGCCAGCCAGGCAGGGGACTCTGCTCTGCACTGGTGCAGCCTCACCTCAAGCACTGTGTGCTGTTTTGGATGCCACAATAGATAAAGGAAACAAAACTAGGAAGTCCAAAGAAAGGCTATAAAGATGGTGAAGGATCTAGAGGGGAAGATGTATTGGGAGCATCTGAAATTACCTGGTTAGTTCAGCCCAGAGCAGAGGGGGCAGAGGGGAGGCTTCATGGCAGCTTACAGCTCCTCATGAGAGGAGAAAAGGGGTGATGCTGATCTCTGCTCTATGGTGATAGCTATAAGACCTGAGGGAATGGCATGGAGCTGCTGGTTAGAAGAGGGTCAGGTTGTGTATTATGAAAAAATTCTTCACCAGAGGGTGATCAGGCACTGGCACAGGCTCCCCAGGACAGTGGTCATGACACCAAGCCTCCTGGAGTTCAGGAAGCATTTGGACATGGCCAAAATAAGGTTTGAATTTCATGTGGTCCTATGTAAATCCAGAAGCTGGACTTGGTTATACTTGTGAATCCCTTCCAAGTCAAGATATTCTGTGATTTATCAAACAGTTTTGAGGGAATAAGAGCTTTTTGTCCTACTGATGAGTGTGAGTTCAATGAACAAACATTTATCTGAGACAGACTGAAGAGAAAGGGAATTAGGCTAAACATGCATAGCCCTTTCAACAGCCCTTAACAGTGGAACATCTCTGGGTTAGAAGTTCCAAACAGCTAGAGAAGAGAAACCTGAGCTTGACAAGAAGCAAATAATGTTCTTTATTCCTTCAGTGGGATTGAGTAAAGTCTTTAAAACAGTTTACTTACAAATCACAACTTTTTTTCTTTACTCATGCTTCCTTTTCATCAATATTTGTCTTGTTCTACCTCCATATGTGTGTGATGCTAAAAGAATTAAGATTTGATGTGTTCTACTGTTGGGAATGCTTTGCAGAACTGTAGCCTGATCAGATAAAGATGAGTAGATTTTTCTGTATTATTGACTTTGCTTGCAGTATTGGAGGTCTAGAAAGCAAAATTTATATGAATACTCAGAATTATGAATAAAAGGCTAATGGTAGCAAAGAAAGCTTTGTTGAGCTATTTAGCTTGAGTCAGAGCAACCCACATAATATTTTAAAATAGGAGTACTGAGTCATTCAGCATTTGAATGGTGAATGCAACAATTCAGAGAATGTCTCTTTGCTCTTTATTTTACACCAACATATTCTATCACTATGGATCTCCAGATTGTTTAATCCAGTATATGAATGTGTTTATGCTCTTGTGTAGGACTGCATAAATTTAACCAGTAATGTCAGACTTCCATTGTTTAGGATAAGAGAGTAGCTTGAGACAGACTGATTTATGGAAAAAGTGGAAATACTGCTTACGTCTGACCCTGAAATGATTTCTGCACAACCAGCTGAGGTGCTTCTGCAGTCCTTTTCAGAGATGTCTGATTTGCATAAGTGTAGTACCATGTAAATGCCCAAGGTCATTATGAGTTAAGCAAATTAATGAGTCTTCCTGGAATTAGTAGCCCTGAGATGTGTAATGGAGAGATGTCTAAGTGGCTCCACATGGAGCCAGCATGGATTTGAAACAACTGGGGACACAGAGCTGTTTGACTCAGGCTAGACCTTTGTGGACCTAACCAAAATGTTCAGAACTTCCCTTCATGCTGCACTTCAACAGCTAATCTGCTGGCAAATAAGGAGAAATTCTATGTATGTGAATGTATTCCTTTGTTTAAAATACAGTAGTTGACTTATGTAAGAAAAAAATGAAGCAAAATCAAAGGTACCCATTTCTATTTTGTTTCAATACCTTTAGAAGCAATGAAGTTTTAAAGCTTTTAAAATCCTTAGCTTCATTCCTCTGTTCCAGTTTTAAAACAATGCCGCCAAAAATAATGATTTACAATTACTTAAATGAAAATAATAGCAAAAGTAAAGATCATTCTTCTATCTCTAGCCATTCCTCAATATTTTTAACATGTGGGGCTAATTTAATGGGGTGTTCTGTTCTGTTCGCTTTTCTATTCAGTATGCAAGTAAATGAGGCATGGAGAAAGAATAGAAATAGAAACTGAGTAAAGCTTCATCTCTTTAGACCCATTTTTTATTCAGATCAAGGCTGTAATGGAGACACTTGGTTTTACCATTGAGTCCTATTTAGTATATTGTTTCTGACTACCTAGCAGCTGTAATTTTTACCAAATGTTTGTGTTCCTGTAGATTAAATTCTTGTCCATAGCATGTTCCCAGACGTGAGGTGGGAATTTTTCTTTCTGACCACAGTTGTCATGCAGCAAGCTTTTCATTCGTAACTTTTCATTGCCTGAGGATAATATGGATAAAAGCAGGCATGTTCTAAAATAAAATAGAACTGGAGAAGATGATAAATATTATCTGTGGCTCAGTTCCAGTGTAAGTAATATGCTACAGGAGATCTTGTTCCAGATAAAATCTGAGCACCAAACAAGTGGAATATTTTGAGGAATTGAGCTCTCTTACACCTGTCTCTTCATGCCTCCTTTGCTGGAACAAAGTATTGGGAAGCACCATTGGACAAAGCCAGGAACTGAGTCGGGGAGTTGAAGACAATGAAATGCCTACAGCATTTCACATTGAACAGCTTTGCTCAGTCAATATCATATCTGATCGTTGGACATGTTGATTAGAATATAAGCCTTTTTACAGTTTAAGTTAGCATATTTGTGACTAGTTGTTCTAAGCTGATGGCCGTTTCTCTGTCTAGACTGAGTAATTGAATGAAGGTAGCTTTTCTTGCTGATGGCTCTGTTTTGTGCTGGTCTTACAACTAACAATCATCTTGTATATCATCCTTATTTTGAAACAGTTGCAATTGCAGATGTTTGACATTGTTTGTGCTACCTCATGGGCCAATCGAGACAAATGCTGTGAGCTTCCTGGCTTGGTAAGAAATATATTTCATTAACTGTACAATTTACTTCTTTTCTTCCTTTTATCGAGACAAATGTTTTAAAGGAAATGTTTGGTTAAGTGTTTTCAAAAAAGTCCAGGTGTACTTGGATTACTTGTCCTACTGAAAGGACAAAAGTATTTCTAAATCAAGTAAGCTGTTTTAAGGCACCTGTGTATCGTTATTTTTCAATTTATAAAATTCTTACTTCTGAATCAAAGTTTTGTACGTAAGTCTCATCCAGTCTTGATCTTTCCTTAGAGAGATGAGGAAAATTGCCCTGCCCTTCCTCATGCTTGTTCCTGCTCAGAAGCTAATAAGGGTCCCCTGGGACCTCCAGGACCACCGGTAAGACTTTATTCAGGTTTTTAGCCAACTGTACCAAGTTGTCCACATGCCACCTTTATTCCAGTGTAAACATAATGAAATTGTGTAACTAATAAGATCAAATTAATTTAAAGTATCTTTAAAGTGGTACATTGACCTTCTATTTAGAGTAAGAACACTAAGAAAAAGAAAAAACAACATGTCAGTCAGTCAAATTTCTAATAGTTAAGAAGAAGGCCCGAAGCATTTAGGGAGTTGGAAGTTTTTCTAGCTGGCCGGTGAATGATGAGATATACAGTCTTAAAACTCCCCTGTACTTTGTGATGTTACTTTGCTAGTGCTCCTCTAAGCATTTACTGTGTGAATGTTCAGCAGGTGTCTTATGTTTCTTATGTAACAAGTGGAACTAGATAGTCTCAACTAGAAAACAGTTATTTTACTTTCCAACTCAGCATAGTATCTTAGGAAGATGGAATAAATCGTTCTTTCTCTTAGCTTATGGAAGAAGTCGAATAATGGATCAGACCAGACAATAGAGATGTGGGTGGTCTGAATTCGGATAATCTCACATCGCATGGCTGATTTTTGTCAGTTTAGAAAAGGTGTAGGCTCTATTTACAATAATATATCATTGGGTTACTGTAAGATAATTGTAACTAGGATGTTTGTAGAACATTTATGTGTTTTTTCTTTCACAAACAGATTACTAACTCTGATTGGCCTCTTAGGGCTGCTTGCTAAACTAGCTTGACATAAGGCTCTCTTATAAACAAATTTTATCTTCATGTTTCTCTGCTCATACTGTTCTGAATGACATAAGAGCCAGTGAAGAATGTAAAGGAAAATAAATGTTTTGAAAAGATTTTAAAGCACACAAATTACATAAGATCAATTCAGACAGTACATCTTTTTTTTTTTTTTTTTTGCAAGAACTGTTCTTCAAGCTTTAGGTACAAAAACTTGAAAAGAACTTGAGAAGGAGAAAACTCACTGAAGATGCGTGTCTTGAATAGGGAAAAAATGACTGTATTCTTCTATTTGAGTATAGGTTATGAGTCAAGTGTGGATTAAGGTATTAATTCCTTTATATAGATTTCCAGCGTGTTTCTTTACAATGGGATAATTCACATCAGTCCTTTTACCAGGTTTCTCAGAAAAATAAAAAAAGTTTAAAAATTATTTGAGTGGAAGGATATGTGTTGCTACAGTTCAGAATGCATATAGATCAAGAAATGCCAAAGCTTAATTCAGCAATAAATATTGTATCTAAGATTAACAATAATTTGAGTAAGGTAGTTGCCTACAAGAGGAGGTTTAAAATCAAGTAGAAAAGGCATAGAATCCTAGAATTGTTTACGTTGGAAGGGACTCTTAAAGGTCATCTAGTCCTACTCCTCTGGACATGGACATCAAGATCAAGTTGCTCAAAGCATGATCCAGCCTGACTTGGATGTCTCCAGGGAGGGCTCAACCACCACTTTTCTGGGCAACCTGTTCCAGTGCTTCACTACCCTTACTGTAAAAAAAATCTTTTACTTTATCTCCAATTTAATTTCGCTTCTTTTAGTTTGAAACCATCTCACCTTTTCCTATCACAACAAGACCTTGCTGAAGAGTCTGTCCCCTTCTTTTCTATCATTGTCTGGGCAGGAGGAGAATGCAATTCTAGAATGCAGTCTCTTTTGAGTAATTTTTTTTTTTTTTTTTTTTGCTAGACAGTTACATGGCATATGGATCAGGAAATATGTATGAGGTCTGAAAAAGCAGAGCAAGAAAAACCAACTCACTGTTCTTTTCTGAGCCAACCTAGAGTCAGTCACACTGCTTTTCTAGTCAGTACTGCTCTGGGCCGTTAAAACATTATGTGACTTCTCACAGAGCCAAGGATTTTTTTGTATTAGGGATCAGAATTCTTCCATGAAGCCAGTTTTAGATATTATACCAAAAAGACTCACAATAAAAAACTTCCATTTGTTTGGGACTGTATCTCTGGAAATATTACTTGTGATCATTTAGAAAGAGAATAATTTTAGATTAGACAAAGTACTGTTTAGAGTTAAGACTATCTGGAAGTTTTCATTATAGGCTACAGTTTTTATGTCTTAATCTGCCAGAATTTGATCATGCTGTCTGAAATTCTGCATGTAGAACTGAGATAGCACACAAACCTGATGTCTGCATTGTGTAAGGAGAGCTGCAGAACTTGAGAGAGTGAGGAAGGAGACACAAAATATTATTGGATCACTTGGAGAAGTTTAATTGTAATGAAAAGCTTTCAGTGCTTCATTGGTTTTAACTAACAAAAAAAGCTAAAAAGTTGAATTCATAACGAATAATTAAGAATTTTTCTTGAGGAAGTACTGACTATAAAGAAGTTTTTGAACATAACAGAAAAGACATAGCAGGAAATCTTGGCTAGAACTAGAAGTCAACGAAATGACAAATTTGATATTATTATACAATCTTATTAATGCTACTATTTAGCCACTAAAACTAGTTTATGGGAAAAATAAGGGAAGCTCTTGTGATGTTTTCAACTTAAATCAATGCTTTTCTGGAATTTGTGCTTTTGCCATGCTAGGATTATTAGATTCAAAACCAGACTCGTGAATCTTAAAGCATACGACTCAGTTACGATGCCTAGTTGTACACAGTCCTTTTTGACTACAAAGAAGGGCAGAGTCTCTGTAATGCTTGTATCCCAAGAGATAAGGGAATAAACTCAAGTGAAGGAAGAGGGAAATTGACCTGAAAAAATGTGAAAAACAATCTTTATGCTGTCCTGGAGGATAAAGCACATCCAACATGTATATGCAAAACACATTCATGGCAGCCATCCATAGGTATATGCAACTCCAGTGTCTCAGATGATACTAATAATAATGGCAACATTTGGTTAATAAATGATTAACAGATGTAGGCACCACTGAAGAAAGTAAGAAAGACAAAAATAGGCAAAAGGTTATTTGCCTAAGTATAACACTAAATTTGACCATAGTAAATTTAGTAGATACTGGAGTTCTCCTTGGTGAAAACTATTCCTTAGGAATTGAAACTCAGCCTTTAACAATGTGATCCTGAGGAGAACGGACAGATATACAGGAGGTTTCAGCAACTAAGGGGAACACATGACCACATGTATGCACTTCTATCCCTATTGTAGCTCTCAGTGTTATTTTGATACTTACTGTGTGTGCATTCTTGGCTCTGAAAATTAGTTACATCTGCGTTTGTATCTGCTCCTATGTATGACCACACTGAAGTATGTTCTTAGTTTAATTACTCCAGTGGAAGGATCTGGACAGGATATTCACTATGATTCAAGAACAGGAAAGAAACGTTTGGGCTTCTCTGGATTTCATTTTTATTCATTTGATAGTTTTGGTTTGCAGAAAGTCCTGTGCTTGTACTTTACAGGGTGGTCCAGGTATCAGAGGTGCCAAAGGTCATCGTGGAGATCCAGGTCCAAAGGTACTTTGCACTTTACAGTTGTCAGATGCACAGACTCTTGGTTTATTTCTGCTGCATGTAAACTATGAAATGAATCCCAGATTCTCTACTGTTGCTGGAGAAAATGCATAGTGAAATGCCATTGGTGTTTTTGTGTGTCTCTTTTCATAACAATCACTTGTCATGTGTGTTTCTTGATAAAAGAAATAAAATTCAGAACGCTGCTACGGTAGCATAATTTATTTATTTACTTATTTATAAAGGAACCGTGCCTTTTTAAAATGGAACACAAACTGTTCACTCAAATGCTAACTCATATTTCAGATGTTTCTGAGTCTATCAGTACTTAATTCTTCAAACAGAAGCTGCCTTTGTCCATATGATAGGAGTTTAACTTATGTCCTGTGCTACTTTAGGGACCAGATGGACCTCGAGGTGAAATTGGTGTTCCTGGACCTCAAGGACCTCCAGGACCACAAGGACCCAGTGGACTTTCTATTCAAGGCCTTCCAGTGAGACTTATAAAAACAATAGGGTTTTCTTCTGTGTTTTGGACAGCATGTATCAGATTAGACCAAAATATCTTTTGGTGTCCTGATCAGAATCTGCATTTCAGTATTTGAGGTGAAGTTGCATATTTGGGTTTAACCTACAGTGGAAGAGGTTTAATGCCAGCTTTCCAGTTTGCACCTGAAGATGAACTTCTGTTTAGCTGGAGGAATTTAATCAGTTTGGTGTGACTCAGATATGAGCATCCAAGCCTTGAGACAAGTGAAAAAAGAATCATGGTAGGGAAGTAACATGGCCCCGCACCAAAATGTTAATATTTAATCTTTCTTCCAGTTATGGTATTGCTCATTGCAGATCAGTTCTGACTTGAAAGGTATTCCTAAGCAAGAACACTGTATTTGCTGCCAAAACTGAGCAATAGTATTCACTGCACTTATGGCGTCTGTCATCACAGGAGATGATTAGGCCTGGAATTTGCAAAACTCTTGTGAAATAAGTATCAGAATTTCATCATAAACACATTGGCAGAACAGTGAGCCAACAGGACAAATGTATATCCATCTCCAGTAGATAGGTACACACAAGTCCTGAAAGGTATCAGATACATAATTTTTTTTCTGCTAGTCTTGTTTCATAATTTACTGTTATAATAGCCTTTTTTTTTTTTTCCCTACTGCACTACAGTAAAAATATAACAAAGTAATTTCTTAAAATTACATATTCTTGATGCTGTCATCAGGGAGTAATACAGAATACATTAATTATAAAATCAGTTCTTTCATAGAGGAAATGTGTTATGACAGAATTTAATTAAAATTAGCTTATTATCTGGAAAAATGTATCCTTGTCATGCATGTATTCTGTAGAGATCCAGTGGTTTCATCATTAGTACTCCCGAGTACTGAAATGAAATGGGTTCTGAGGAGGAAAGAAAAAAACAACTACATTTTTTGTGACATAATGGCTATACTTCTCTCAGCTTAATTCTGAAGTCTTTTAAAGTACATTTCATAGTCTTTGTTTTTTATATTTGTAAATTCTTTGTTTACAATTTTTTCAAATTGGGTTTAAAGGTTTGCTTTCAGCTGGAAAAGTAGCCTTGTTTTCGGTTTGTTTGTATGCTTGTTGGTTGGTTGTTGTGTTTTTTTTTCCTAAAGATGCTGATAAGAACTATTATAAATAGGAAAGTAACCATATATTTGAATTACTATGAGTGCTTCTTAATCTGCAGGGGCCACCGGGTGAAAAGGGAGAGAAAGGAGATCTTGGTTTTCCTGGCCTGCAGGTATTCTCTGTTATTGTTTGACCTGTCAAACTTACTAAGTTTATGCTGAATTGACATCATTGTGAATTTAAGGCACATATCCAAAACTGCTGAGAAGTGTGTTGTCATGGTAAATTCGAAAGGATATTTAGAATCTAGGGTATGCTGGTATGCAGTGAGCAAATTGTTCAGGGTCTGAAGAACTGATTATTTTCTCGACCTTGTTAAATGCTGAATATTGGGTCTGTAACAACTTAGAAACTATTGACTTCTAAATTCCTGTTTATGTAGTGAATTATTGGTAACATCTGCTTATTTTCACTTTAAGAATAGTAAATTCCTCCTGGAATTACATATAGGAGGACATACCAGGCAGTTAATTTTTTTTAGGGTATCATTCACAAGATCAGCATATTAAAACTATAATTTTCAGTGAATCTTAACTAAATTCATGTTTGGTAATTAGAAAGGAGTTTTCATTCCAATTGATTGCTGCTTCCCAGGATCATTTGTTCTTCCTTTTTCAAAGAGTTTTCTTCTCATTATATCCTTCCAGTATTTGCTGGTTGGTAACTTGTTCCCCCCCCTTGTTCATATGTGTTAGGGACAGTAAACTCATACAATCTTTCCTCATAAATCAGTTTTGTAAGCGTTCTGGACCACCACAGTAATGGCTGCTCTGCTGCTTTCATGAGCCAGAGAATGAGATTTCATTTGAACAGTGTGGAGCTATGCTGGACATAATTTGTAATCATACTTAGGCCATTTCATATTGCTACAATGACTTCACACAATATAGTACCAGGCTTTGTTTTAGAAAAGAGAAGGAAAAATAGCATTTATACCCTCAGGTTAAGATACTGATTCATGTAGTAAGAGTCATGTTGACACAACACTGGAATGATGGAGATTTCTTTACAGCTTAGCAGCACAGGAAGGCTGATTGAGTCAATTGTCAGTGTCCTTAACAGAAGATTGTAGTGAGGGAGTGTGAATGAATGTGCATTTTAACAGTGTATTTAACCATCCCTCATTTCACAGAAATACCTTCATTACTAACTCTTCTATGGCCCCATCCATTATTAATTTCCTAGTTCCTCTCATTTGTGAAAAAGCATGCTATTAAAATTGTTTTTAAAATTGGAAAGTGATTTTGTTGCGTTCTGTTGAGTTTATCTCATCACTGGTTCTCCCTTTATAATGCTTAGGGTGTCCCAGGAGCATCAGGTTCACCTGGAAGAGATGGAGCTCAAGGTCAAAGGGTAAGGTAAAATGAACTTGTGTTTGTTTTAAAAGATTCCATTCCATAATGGGTGTGTTTCTTAGCATGGCCGATTTATTGTAGCTTATGTCACTTTAGTTCTGCTGTTTCTGGAGACCTGTATCTCTGTGCCAGTCAGAAGAGATGGCAGAGATAGGGTGGAGTATCTTTTTATCTGCTAAATCAAGATTGAGTAATACTAGGTGAGCAGTGGGGGAACCATGCACCGTGTCTGCACCTAATGCCTTTAATAGGAATAAATGTTGTTTGTGTCTAGCACTGCCAATTAGTTCATTTGCTTATATGTTTAAAATTAGATGGTGGGTGTTACACAATAAGCATGCAATCAAATGATCTAGCTAATTACTGAATAATGAAGACAATTCAAGAGCATTTCATATTGAATGTGAACACATGTAGGAACTGGCGACGAGAGAAAAAATTGAATAAGAATATAAAACTTTCATCAACCTCTTTCTGCTTCTGGTAGAACAAATGAAAATACAGTCTGTCTAGGAACCAGTAAAAGACAAATCTTCGTATTAGTGTGTGTAGTTAAAACTATAAATTAAACCTTTCTGCTTGGGAAGACTTTCATTATTAGGTGCTAGAAGGTGATTGTTAGCACAGAACAATGTTACTGTACACAGCAGAAGTTCACTATTAAATATGAGTTTTCAATTACCCTTGAACAAGGTTTATGTATTTATGTTCCTTTGTTTGTAGTGTATTTTTTTGTTTGATTGTAGTGTAACTCACTTCTGGTAAAGCTGAACCTTCTTTGAATTTCTGGTATTTACCTGTGAACGTGTTATAAAAGTATACATGTATCCCTATAATGATATGTGTACTTGAGATCATTACTATAAATTTAAACATGTGCTTAAATAGTTTCACTATTGTGAGTTTAAGCAAGTAATTTAAGTATGTAAATTATTCCACTGAAAATACTGTAGAATTTAGGCAACACGTGAATGTTTTTCCTCTCAAATAAAGAAATTAATTTTATAAAGATTTGCACAACATTATCTTCAGATGGATAACTTTCTAATCAGATGAATAGACTTATAATTTTAATTAACTTGTAATGAAATATGAAGGTAAATGTATTCCTTTTCCTACTTTATCCTAGTGTAATGCCACCTTCTATATAGAAGCTCAATTTTTACATGATTTTAATCTCTTCTCTTTGGCTGTATTGTATCTTTTCCCCCTAAGTTCCCCGAGCTTGGTGTCACCTATTCATCTCCATGTTAGTAAAGACTTGGAGCCTGACGGACATTTGGATTTTTGCCACAATGCTTGGCTAATCTTGGTCATAGCCAAGTTGAAGTGATTTTGTTCTAGAAATTGTTTATGTGAGTGGCATGTACCCCCTCTTTTTCATTCCTGATTACTAGTTAAAATGAGCGTTTTGCAATTTGGGGTGAAAAGTATCCAGAGTTTTTATTTTATGCTATAGCTAAAATCTACTGCAGTAGAGTCACTACGCCCTATCTGTGTTAGCCAGCAGTTCAGAATTAATCTAGTTTTCTACATATGGATCCCTGTGGGTTGATACAGAGAAATTATGTTTCTGAGAAAAGCATGGGGTAAGACTAGTGCAGCAAACATTTTTGATGCAGTCTGGAAGGGGCATGCAGTGCTTATTCTGTAGAAGACCCCAGCATTGTCTATAATAAGGAAGGGCAAGTAAATAAATAGCCAGTTTTTGTAGATGAAATAATCATGCTTGGCTTATGTGTTCATTTTCTTCTGATGTTCCTCAAAGTAGCTGGATATATAGCTTAGATCTCACAGAAATAGGTCTGTTAACTCTTATTGTCTCTGTGTGACCTTATGCAATGTTGTGCTGTAGTAATTATTTCTACAGCAACAAACAATGGTGTTTTATAAATTTTATGGTGTTGTAACTTATTTGATTACTGTGAAGTTATGACAACATAAAATTGCTTTTGATGAGTGAAGATCCAAGCCAATGATATTACCAAAGTCTCTTTGAAGACCAAACATTGGAGAAAGGTGCAATTCTGAAAGGCATAACTGCAGCAACAGCAACAGCAAATTGGAAAATTCCAAAGAAGTAAATTGCCTTTTTGTATAATGTCCTCTTTGTTGGGCTTCCTCCTGTTAGCCAAGATGCCAAACTACTTTGCAGCTATTATACTACTAGAACTGAGGTTTTATACATTATTCTTAGCTTAGCCATCATTTCCTCATTAGTACTTTTTGTTCATTGAAATATTTTAACTATAGCATGGAACCAGTGCCACAGAGCACTTAAGCAGATGACTAAATCACATCAGTTTTAATGGGAGGTAAGCATGGGTCTGATATTTATTGGAGATTTCTGAAAGCTTTTTTTGAACTGCGGATAATGTGATAAGAGTCTCAAGAAATTCTGCAGTCAAGGACTTTTTTTCTTCAGTTCCTTCACTTCTATGGTACTTTCCTTTTTCTTTTGAATTCTAACATGTATCGTTTATGTTTTTATTGTTGAAATCAATTCAGAAAAGGTCTTTATTTTTTACTTTTCACATTTTAATTAAGCAGTTAATCTAGAGAAGTACTTTTCTGTGTTTCTGAACTGCTTTTTAATTCCTGTTTAATTTTGCTTTTCATGGATTTTAGTAACTTGTTAAAAAACTAGAGCATCTCCACTGTCTGCTGTGTGAGTTTATACAAAGATTACTTTTATAATGAAGCACCCTCTCTACAAAAAAAAAACCACAACAACTTGATGTTATAAAAATACTGTGTTAAATTTGAATCAGAGGAATAAACATGTTTTCTGAAAATAAAGCAGACTTTCTGAATATTCCTGATAATGTTTTTAAACCTGTCTGGTGACCGGTTTAAATGTACATTTCAGACTCTATAGTATGAACATTCTCCCACCCTCTTTTGAAGTTATAGAAGAGTGATGTTAAAAATTTTATAAAATACAAAAATATTTCTTTTTGTTTGTATTTCATGGCTGGTTTTGTGGTTGTTTAGTGTGTTCTCTTACTGTCCTATGTTTGCTGGCAATATACAGAGGTTTTTACTAAAGGGAACTGATTGTGTTTCTCCCAAGCATATCTTATTGAAAGATACAGCTTGAATAACACGCTGGAGAATCCAAACTGACGTCATACATCCTGGTGAATATGTAGGCTGTAATTAGACTCTCGTGCTTTTTGTTCGTCTTTTTCAGCCAAGAGTAGAAAGTTTGGAAGCAGACTGACACTGACCCTTGTTTAGATGTGTAGGTAGAGAGGGGAAAAGTCTTCTCTTTCCCATATCTCCATGGCTACTATCCAAGGCAAAGTCACAGTTGCAATCCATGCTATTTCTTGTGAAGTTCAAGCCACTCAAGAGGACATATATACACGGCTGTGACAAGGGAAGTCTGGTCACACAGTCACAGAATGGCTGAGGTGGGAAGGATTCTCTGGAGGCCATCTGGTCCAAACCAGTGCAGGTTGTCCATGACCATGTCCAGGTAGCTTTTGAAAATCTCCAAGGAGGGAGACAGGGAGACTCCACAACTTCTCTGGGCAACCTGTGACTGTTTTCCACCAACTGCACAGTAAAAGAATTTTTCCTGTTGTTCAGACAGAACCTCTTGTGTTCCAGTTTGTGTCCATTGCCTCTTGTCCTGTCACTGGGCACCACTGAAAAGAGCACTCTCCCTTCAGGTATTTTTACATGTTGATAACATTCCCTTTGAGCTTCCTCTTCCCCAAACGGAACAGAATCTCCTCATAGGACAGATATTCCACTGCTTTGATCACCTTCATAACCCTCTCTAATGAACTCTTATCAGTATGTCCATGTCTTCAGGACTGGACATAGTTCTCCATATGTGGAGAATTCACTAGTGATGAGTAGAGAAGGGTCACCTCTCATGACATGCGGGCGATGCTTTACCTGATATAGCCAAGAATACCATTAGTTTTCTTAGCAGCAGGAGCACACTGCTGACTCATGGCCAACGTTGTGTCTATGAGGGCACCTCAGAGCCTTTTATTTCAAGCTGCTTTCCAGCTGGAGTCCCCAGAATGTCCTGGTGCCAGGAGATGTTCCTCCCCAGGGACAAGACTACATTTCTTCTTGCTGGGAAACAGCATGAAAGACTTTGCTGAAGTCTGCAAAGAGAGTATTCACTGCTCTTCCCTCCATCAGGTTGGTGATTTCATTAACAAACTTATGAGGAAGGTCAGGCATGACTTGCTGTTGGTGACTACTTGCTGTGCTGACTACTTCTCATGATTTTCTTCTCCTTCATTTGCCTAGAAATGGTTGCCAGGTTAATATATCATCTTGAGTGCCTGTCATGTTCCTCTTGATGGCACCTGTTCTGAATGCCAGGTTTGCATCTCCATTGTCACTACTCACGGCTGCCTAATAGGTGTCCTCTGCTGGGTATCTCCTTGGTAAAGTGACAGGTTTCTTCCTTATCAGGTTAGTATGTACTGGGGGAAACTTTGTTGGATGTCTGCTGCAGGTGGAACCGGATAGTTGTATGAAGTTTTCCACCCTTGATTTTCCTTGCTCAGCTACTTTGGATTCCAAGAATATTGACCAGTGCTACTTTACCCTGCTTGCAGATATTTGTCTGCGGTGAGATATATCTAACTGATAAGGAAGATGATTCAGCATCTTAAACATTTCTTCAGCTCCTAATTGTTCCTCTTCTGCATGCTCTGAGAGAGGTCAAAGAAACCTGCTGTAAGACACAATGACTGTGTCTGAACTACTACATGAGATATTGTTTCAGTTTTTAGCATGTCCAAAATGTTTTTGTGGTCCCATATTGAACATTCTTCTTGGTAGTGTTGGCTGACACCAATTACAACTCTTCCCGTGCATAGTTCAGGGGACAGCATAGATCATAAACCATTTCCAGTCTGCATTTCCAGTTTGTGTAAACACTGATTGAGTGAGATTTAGATAATCATCAGATTAAGGTTGGAAGGGACCTTTCAGAATTCATTTTGTTCACAGCTCAGTTAAATTTAATCTTGAATATCTCCAAGGATGAAGACTCCACAACCTCTCTGTGCAATCTGTGTCAGTATACAACCGCTTCATTGTAATACTTTTTTTTTCTAACTTTTTTAAACTTTTTTTCTTCCCTCTTTCAGTTTGTATCTTTTGCCTTTTGTCCAATCACTGTGCGCCTGTGAGATTATTCTTGTCATGCCTCTTTCTTCTGATTAGGTAATTTAAACAGTAATGAGATCGTCCCTTAGTGTTTTCTCTTCCAGGCTGAACAAACCAATTTATTTCAACCTCTCTTCATGTGTCCTTTGCTCCAGACCCTGATCATTTGGTGACCCTAAATTGGACTTGCGTTAGTATGTTAATCTTTAAGAAGACCAAAACCATACACACCTGCTGCTGAGCCTACTGGCTGTGCTCCGATAGTCAGAATGTGGTTGGTCTTTGTTGCAGTGGCATGCTGATGACTCATGTTCAGTCTTTTGTCCCCTAGAGACCCGAGATTGTTTTCCACGAAGGTGCAGAAATGTGTCTATGCATGTCAGCATGAGCTGTGCCGCATCTTTTGCTCTGAGGATCTCTTTAATTTAGAAGTGAAAGTATACTCAAAGGGAAACATATACATACAGAGTTTTTATCTTTGAAAGTTAACTGCAGATAAAACTTGAATAATTAGCAAGAGATATGCAAGAAATATGTTTTAAACTATGAAGAATTAATGCTGAATTAATTTTGGACTATCATCTCATAGACAGCACTTTCACAAGGAAGAAAGGAAATTCAAAGTCAACTTATTCTTGTGTGTTGAGACAGAACTAGACAATTGTGATTAAAAAAAAAAGATGTGTGTTCTGACCAAAGCGTCCAAAAAGCTACATTTCTGCTCTTTTTTTCGGGGTTAGCTTTAATCAAAAATAGCTCGTGTTGGTGCATGATCTTTTGGGAGCTACACTTCAGATTAATATATTGGTAGTGTTTAATAAAATTACTGGGGCCCCTGGTACAGGAAAGATTCGGAGCTGTTGGAGTGGATCCAGATGAGGGCTGTGAAGATGATCAGAGGACTGGAACACTTCTCCTTTGAAGAAAGATTGAAGGAGTTGTGCTTGTTTAGCTTGGAGAAGAAAAGCTCTGGGAAGACATCATTGTAGCCTTCCAATACTTTGTGGGAGCTTATAAGCAAGAGGGGGACCAACTTTTCACGTGGTCAGATAATGACAGGACAAGGGTGAATGGCTTTAAGCTAAAAGAGAGTAGATTTAGGTTAGATGTTAGGAAGAAATTTTTTTACTCTGAGGATGATGAGGCACAGGAAAAGGTTGCCCAGAAGGTTGTAGATGCCCCCTTTCTAGACGCATTCAAGGCCAGCTTGGTTGGGATCCTGGACAGCCTGATCTAGTGGTTGACAACTCTGCTCATGGCAGTGGGATTGGAACTAAGTGATCTAAGGTCCTCTCCAACCTAAGCCATTCTGTGATATTTCTCTCATGGTCACAGCAGTTCTTTGTTGCTTCTTTTTTTTTTTTTTTTTTAAACAAGAGGAATTTTTTAAATTTTTCATCAGAAAAAAAATAAATAAGGTAAGGTAGTCATAGGTTGCTGTTTGCATTTGGTTTTTAGACATATTCAACAGCAGTATGTGGAAGTCCTTCAAGCCTCAGTAGCTTCAGTTGAGATTTTGCCAGTGTTTATCCTTCTTGTAAAACCACATCTCCACAAATACCCCAAACAGAGTTTGAGCTGCCAAAAGCTGAAGTGTTCCTAGTGAAGCCGCAGCAGCCTCTACTGTCTTCATCAGGGTTGAAATTTTATGGAGATTTAGATGGTGCCTATGTTCTATGATGCCATTTGTATTCTAGCAAATTATATTTCTAATTAAAAAAGCAATTGTAGCTACACTGTTTCTCCATTGCTTTTTCATACCATTACCATACATGCTCCAATTTAAGATGACTATGCAAAATAATATTCATCTTGATTCTAAACTGCTCTCCATTTGAGGTTATACATCAAAGTGCTGTTGTGCTGTGTAATTCCTTCAGGCATTCTGGAGATAGTGGAGCAAATAAGAAATTTCAGTAAATAGCAGAGTGAATTATATCTTTAAGGATTCAGTATTCTGAATATAGCTTGTGAATTCTCACAGTACTCTATTTTTTTATACATTACATAGACAAAAAATAATGGGAAGCAAGAGCCAGAAGAAATACATTCCCAGTCTTTCTGCCAGTTTCCTGTTACCTTAGTAATCTTCCCTGCTCCCAAGTTCAGAATGAGTATCAGATCCATTCTGGTTCATCAGATGATCTGAATAATGTCATTGAAGCATATAACAAATATCTTTAGTTTTTAACCTACGTGAGAGAATAGGTATAGCCATACCTGCCCTTAAATGCAACCTCTCTTTGTCTTAGTTTATAAAAAGCAATTTTCACTGTTAACAAGTATAATAGGAAGTGATTTTATGTGGCCAAGAGATACACACACAGTGCCAGGAGAACCGAATCCTAGGAACAGATAAGAATTGGGAGCAGCCAAAAGTAAGAAAATTGCTCCTAAGAAATAAATTGTGAATTATATTCAAAGAAAACGTGATAGTTCTTATCATTCTGTTAGTTCTACACTTTGACTTGGATGGGAGAAGAGATGGGCATCGTACAGTATTATTTTGATGCTATATTCTAGAAGTCAGTGGAAGGCTCTCCAGTTCCTTCCCCAGTAGATAAATTAAGCCCTCATGGGTGTCGGGCTAGTTTTCATCATGCCTTAGTACTAATCAAAGATAAGTGCAGATTTTCAATATTTGCTTTAAAAGGTGAAATATACTTGTAAACAGGAAGATGCCAATTTTTCCAGAGGTGATACTATTTACAAAAATAAGGAGTCATAATTATATAATCTTCCATGCTATTATAAAACTGAATAACACCTGTCACTGAATTCTTCTAAACCTTGTTCATGCTGATTCTTTCTGAGTGTCAGAAACCCTATTTCATCATTTGTAATGCAGTTCAAAGTTCCTTCTGCCATTCTGTCTCCTTTAGAAATAACAATTTTTAGGAATGAATTCACTTCCCTTACTTAGCAAATGTATTTGAATTGAGCTGGGCTTGCAACCTTTTCTCTGTGTAGGTCTTAAAACTACTGTGATACAGTAACCTTATTTCAGTGCCACTTTGATATTATTCTTGCTTTTGTGATGGGGGACCTGCTTTGTACTTAGAAGCTTCAGAAATCATCTGGCTGCATTATGAAATAGGAAAATAATATTTCCATATCAATCTGGAAGATGCATTGATGACAGAATATAAATTGATTATAATGGCTTATTTTACACTCTTACACTTACACTTTTACACTCTTCCAGTGTATTTTTTTTTAGAACAATCCTTTTTAGGTACATGACAGATGATATTCCCACACCAGATTTTTTTATTCCATATGAAAGCAGTTTTTGATCAGTTTCCAAAGCATATGAAGCATGAAACAGCTAGTTCATGCTATATTAATTACTGAAACTATGTCAGAAATAAAATTTCAGAAAACAAGAAAAGAACATATTTTTCTGTAGCTTTACAGAGTAGCTCTTTTTCTATTATGAACTAGAATGTTTTTTACTCTGTGTGTGAGCATGAACACTTTAAAAACCTCTTTTCTTCTACTCTTACCTCCATATTCTGGTCTTGAACCAGTAATAAGATCATATTTCTCCTTTTGTATTTGTATAGTAATTAAATAATTGTCATATTACTGGCTGTTCAGAAATTGTTTTATAGTACGTGGGTGGAAACTGTGTATTTTGGTTAATTTGCATGAATACTTTACTGATACTGTATTTTCTTCTACATCTGGTCAGCCTTTCTTCTCTGATTTGCTTGCTTTCCAGTCTCCAAGATATCTTTAGTTGCTGGCTCAAATTTTGGAAGCTCTGAAGCACGTTCGTAATGTAAACCACATGAGAATCCTTATCGAACTCTCATTATGCTGCTTCCTGAGTCAGGACCTCTGTGATAGCTGGTACATATGTACAGTGTTGCTGGACAGAGAGATACATGACAATTAAAGTCTTTCAGCACTTAATCCATGGGACTATGAGCAGTCACAACCAGTGAGAACTGACCTGGATGTGTGACCCATCTTGTGGGAGACGAGTTGGACAGCAAACCCTCCTTATAGCAGCATTATAAGTGAAATTTGCTTAGAGGAGAAAAATGCCAGTACAAAGATTTTTTCGTTACTTTCTTATTTCAAAAGTACAGTGAGACCGTAGTTGGATTTTTTTAAATACTGGATATACTATAGCTCCTTTTAAGAAATAAATTCTCCCCAGAGCAAAAAAAAAAGAAAAGAAAGAAAAAGCCTTCTAGAAGAAATGGAACAAATTAATAACTTATGTATAAAAAGCTGATAAAATTATATGCATTTCTCTTTTCTAGGGCCTTCCTGGCAAAGATGGACCGACAGGCCCACAAGGACCTCCTGGCCCAGTTGTGAGTATTGCCCATTGACTTTACTACTGTAAAGACTGGCAGAACTTTGGGGGAGAGTAGGTCACTCTGTTATCTAGGCAAGGCCAAAGGTTCTCCCTGGAAGCTAAAATTCTCACGACTCACAAAGTTGGCAGAAAGCTGCTTATCCAGTGTCAGTTTTTTGCATTCTCAGTTAGCTCAAGAAAAAAAATGTCTCCCCTGGAGAGAAGAGAGTTGTTCCATCAGTAGGTTGATAGTTTGCTCCTAGCTGAATAAAGGCACTACTTAAGAGAAATTCATGTTGTTACTGTTTGGGATAAGACTTTCTTTCTGTAAGAAATTCCACTTGGGATTATTAGTTGAATTGAATTGCTCAGTTTGCTATGACTGGAGGCTGAAGTTGAATGTGCATATTCAAATGCTCTCGTAGAATAATCAGAAAAGACAGCAGGGACCTCATTCAGCCTTCAGTGCAAGATGTAAGTTTGCTTCCAGAGTCAGTTTCATAGTTCTCAGCTAGCATGGTTAGGCAAAGTTAATGTCTTTTTGACAGATTTATATTAGATAAAACCGCTGATGGTGTTGAGTGTTGTCCATGCAGAGAGTCATAGAACTGTGGATATCTCAAGTTGGAATGTGCCCATGAGGATCATCGAGTCCAACTCCTGGATCCACACAGGACCACCTAAAATTCAAACTGTATTTTTAAGAGCATTGTCCAAACTCTTCTTGAACTCCAGGAGGCTTAGTGACCACTGTCCTGGGAAGCCTGTGCCAGTGCCTGACCACCCTCTGGTGAAGAATCTTTTCATAATACACAGCTTGTCTGTCCCCTGACAGAGCTCCATGCCATTCCCTTGGGCCTTGTTGCTGTCATCAGAGAGCAGAGCTCAGTGCTGCTCCCCCACTTCCTGTGAGGAGCTGCAGCTGCCATGAGGCTCCCCTCAGCTCCTCTGCTCTGGGCTGAACAAATGAAGAGACTTCATATGCTCCTCATAAATATTCCCCTCTAAATCCTTCACCATCTTTATAGCCCTCCTTTGAATGCCCTCTAACAGTTCTGTGTCCTGTATATATTGTGGCATCCAAAACAGCACACAGCACTCAAGGTTATGTTGCACCTGAACAGAATGCAACAGTCGCTTCTCTTAGCTGGCTAGATATGCATCCCCCAGAACAGTAGTAATATCACAGGATTAGCCTTATGATTCAGTAGTCCATTCCTTCTTCAGAGAGCATGGCTCAAAAGCCAGTTTTTCTCGGCTGCTTCTCCCAGGGCTGTGCTTTTGATGCTCTTTCTACTGCAAAATATATGTCTTAATCTTTTCTTTGGTCTTTGACTGGCAGAAATGTCTGTGGTTAGGAGATGTAACTAGCTAGCAGGTTGTCTTGCTGAAGTGACGTTTCTCACTATGTCCTCATGGCGTTTACTTGGCTCATATTCAATCCAATCCTTGGAAAAAAGATTCTTTATTGTTCTCATGTAATCTGAACAAAAAATTTCTGTAGCCAACAATTGATCTGTGTTGGGATTGCCCAGTCTACGATAATCTGTTGAAGAATGAAATATAGCTGGAAGATATGTAGCAGAGATGTATTGAGGCATAAGCTATTTTTTTTGTGATACGGAATATTTAAAAGCAACACCCAAACTTCAGCTGACTTTGAGTATAGCACCTTTCTTTGTAAGTAGGTCAAATGAAGTCCAAGATCATCTGAAAATAAGGGTGTCATAATCCATACCTAAAATTGCAGTTTTGTTGTTGGTGTGTGCACACTTTAAATTCAAATATTGAATTACTTTGTAATAGTTGACTAGATCAGGAAGCAACGCAGTTTGCACTGATAAAAATAAATCAGTATTAAAAAGTAAAATCCAATATACAGCATCTTGATTTTTAATACTCTTCTGAAAAATAAACTAATACATTTAAGTACTAGTAGCCCCCAAGTTAAAAGCAACAACAACAACAAAAAACAAACAAAACTAACAGAAAATGGTTCAGTAACTGTAAAAGTCTTACTTATTTTCTGAGTCCTGAATGGCAACCATTCGTAGAATTATAGAACTGTAGAATGGTTTGGGTTGGAAGAGACCTTCTGCACTAGATGTATTTATGGACAACAGGCAGGAGAAGAACAATACTTGTTCTGCTCAGCAGCTACCTTGATTGCTATCAGATAACTGAAACATTTTCCATGTCCATATTTTTAGTAAGAAAGCAGAGAATGATATTTTTTTCTGCTGCAGTTAAATTACACTCATTTCTGACATTACATAGATGTAATTAATTCTTTGTGTCTTACTTTTTAAGTTATACAACTTTGAAACACTTCCCAGTTTTTTCTACATCATTCCATGCATCACTACTTGCATAGAATGAATAGAACTGAAGGTCTGATGTTTGGTTCCTGGTGTCTGGCTCCTTTTAGAGTAGGAGGCCAAAGAAGTTATCTAGCAGCTTTAATTTTTTTTTTTTTTCCCAAATTCAGAAATTGAACTTTTAAACTGTTTTTTAAATTTTGTTGAGTTTTGTTGTCTTTGCTAGCTTGTTTTGGTGATGATATTTTTTATTCAGTTTCAGTAATGCTTATAAACAGAAACACAATTTGTGACTGTTTTCTACTATTTGAGTCATTGGCCATTAGTACTTTGTACAGGACCACACTTTGCCACAAACTGTGTGTAACCTTCCTTCAAAATGTACCTGTGCTTAATAATGCAACTCTAAATGCCCTCTGAATTCTAAGTGAGGAAATATATTGCTCTATGGACTTCTCCTGCATCATAACTCTTTCTCTCAGCAGGCCTCATGGATGTTGACTGTAATCACTAACATTTTCTTTCTCTTTTCCACATAGGGCATACCTGGTGCTCCAGGTGTTCCAGGTATTACAGGAAGCCAGGGGCCACAAGGTGATGTTGGAGCTCCTGTGAGTATCATAAATTAATACTGATATATTAGTTACTGTGCATTCATTGATTTCTGATCCTGGCTTCACTGTTTTCATAATTCCTCAGTATTTATAGCTCATAATGTGTTTGCAGTTAGTAATTAAGCAAAATGTCTTTCTTTGTTTGTTTTTCATATTTAAATGTATTTGTTGACAATGTTTGGAATATAGGAATTAGAGTCAAAATTAGAGGTTAAAGTGAAAGTAAAAACATAATAGTGTAAGATCTTGTAGTCTGTGTACAATTACTTTTTCTTTTTTCATTTGCTTTTTAAGGTAAAATATGCCTTGTATTAATCTGAGTATTTCAGAAATAATTTTCTTCTTATTATCATACTGTAAAAATATTTCAGGAAGTTACTTTGGATTTACATCAAAGGAACTGTTTAATGATAATGGCTTTTCCTATAATGGAATTATAAATTTCAGTTGCAGGAAGTTTGACCAACAACTTGATTGAGTGCAAAATCACACCCTTTATACCTAAAATTAGTATTTGGACCATCTTGTACTAAATTCAATGTTCAGATATTACTTCCTTTTTTATAAAATAAAATAGTTTAACTGGAAGAATGTAATCTGATTATAAAGTAAGTGTAGAAGTTACATAAAAGAGCTAGAAGAATTACAGTGGACCTCTGCTCTGTAATAGTTCAGATAATATTTTACATTAATATTTTAGCATTTCATTACTTGGTTAATTATAAAATGTACTGATTTCTTAATATCAAAGTGAACGTTCTCTATAATTTTTAAGGACACCCAGATGTGATAGTGTGTACTTGTTCCTTGATTTGTAGAATAGATTTGTTTTTTTCAAAATCCAATTTGCTTTGGAGATTAGTCTAAAGCAAGCATTTTATTTGGTTAAGTGGGAATTCAGTAACTGATAATATGCAAGCAAAGGTAATGACCTAAAGCACAATTCTGCATGGTTTCTATGTGCAATCCTGAAATCTACTAAGGAGATTTGATGAGCTATGGAAATTATTACTACCAATGTGTAAGACATTGCCCATTCAGTTCATATCCAAACATGTGTTCCAGATATTGAACTAAATCTCCTAGAATGTAGATATTCCTGTGAGTCATGTAAGACCTTTACTACAAATGTTTAAACTCTAATGGTTCTGAAAAAAAAATAGTTAGATGTGTGAAAACTAGTTGAATTTCAATAACTTTCCCCATGGTAGACTTATATAAAATAGACCTAAAAATAATCTTTCCATTTTTGTAGGAGTTTCATTTTTCCTAGGATGGGAGGATAAACTCAGCTTTAGCTAGGAATTAGTCAGCAGGTTAACTCTTCACACAGACGTTAATGTGTTTCAGGTGTACCTGAACAGAAGTCCCTGCTTGGCCTACCCTAAAAGTAACTGCTGGCTATGTTGTAACTGCCCAGACAACTTGTTCCAATGCTTAATCATCCTTACCATTATTACAGTCTTACCTTATCTTTACTGTCATACTTAATTTTCCAAGCAGTTTAATTCCTTTGCAGTCTGTTCATACATAGTCTCTGCCAAGGTCTTCATGCAGCAAAGCTGAATTCTTTTTTATTCCATCATCCTTCTCTTCTTCATGCTCAATACTACCGTTCCATCAAAAGTCACCTCTGGGCCTGCCCTTGCTAACATTTTAAACAAGATTATTCAGTATGTGACAACCCCCAGAGAAGATTATGTTCTCCGTGTAATTGTCCTTGTTCATTTTATTGTGATGTTGCAAGGGAGATGGTATTTATGTTTTAAGTTTTAAGATGTAACAAAACAGTAATTAAATTTATATTGAATCTTTTTGTAGGGTGCTCCTGGACCTAAAGGTGAAAGGGGTGAACGGGTAAGTCTATGTTCACAGGTTAGTTGCCTTTTTTCTGAGACTGTATCTTGTAAAAAGCTGCCTCCAACAATTTATTGTTCTCTGTGTTTACAAGAATACAAGAGCAATAATTTTATCTGCGCAATCAAGCAAACTTACTTTTTTTCCAGACATTGCCTTGTATGTAGCTACACAAATTTTTGAAGGTGAGAAGAATTAAGCATGTCCCCAAATCTTGCTTGAAGGTTTTATTTTCAGACTTCTATTTGCTTTCTAAAACCAGCAGTAGGGACCAATGAAATAAACTTCTTTAGCTTTGTTTTCATCTGTAAGGATGGAATCTCTCAGAATAAATGTATTTCATTGTACTGAACACTTTCAAGACAGAAATGGGTAGAACAATACAACAGTGCTTGCTTCTGTTATCCAGGGTGATCTCCAGTCCCAGGCAATGGTGCGTGCTGTTGCTCGTCAAGTGTGTGAACAACTCATCCAGGGTAAATACGTTTATAGTTCATAAGCTCCTATCTCTAGAACAGATCTTTTCTTGCCATAGTTGCTCATAAATATTATGCTTTTCAGACTGTCCAGGTGGATCTGCTCATTTTAGGCTGGACTGTCAGTATTTATGATCCAGCTGGATTTATCTTGAACTAAACTCATTAGCATTAGGCAGCTAAAAAGCAGCTTGTATTTTTCCAATTTATTAGAGTGTACAAAAGCTTCTGCTGTAACAACTTTAGAGTTTTGCAGATCTCAAATACAAAAAAAAAAAAAAGCAAACCACAAAAGAAAAGAAATGAAATTCTGCACAATAACTGTCCTTATTTTCTGTATACTTCTTAAACCAGTGTTTCTTCACCAACTTCATGTCATTGAAGTTCCCTAGCATGCCAGACCACAGCCTTGTGATCCTGCTAGTGCTCTATTCAAACTTAGCTGAATTAGATTCTCCACTGCAGATTAAAAATGTTGACTTTTTTTTCCTGACAGGCCATATGGCCAGATATAACTCCATTCTGAACCAGATACCAAGCCAGTCTGTCTCAACGCGAACTATCGCAGGACCTCCTGGGGAACCAGGTCGGCCAGGGGCTCCTGGGCCACAGGGTGAGCAAGGATCTCCAGGCATGCAAGGGTTCCCAGGAAACCCTGGTCAACCTGGAAGACCAGGAGAAAGAGGTAGGCTTCATAATTCACTTATAAAAAATAGACCTTAATTTCCTTATCCATTGTGGTGGATTCTGTCTTCTGTATTAATATTTTGTGATGACAGTGTTTTCTCTCTAATTGATTGTTGAGCTCATCACAGACCATAGTGAAAGGTCTAGAAACTCTCAAGTCATAAAAGCAATGTGCACATGTAGTTTGACAAGATAATAGAATATTCCAGGTTGAAATTGACCCTTAAGTGTAATCATGTCCCAATTCTTGAATAACTAATAAATAAATAAATAAATAATAATAAAAAACTTTAAAAAATTAAACTGCAAATTAAAATAATACAATAATAATTAACTTCTACTTTTAAAGTCAAGTTAATTTCTGACCTGGCTTCATCACACACCCTGGACTAGACCATAACCAGCAGGATGTTTTGGCTCAGCCTGGCCAAGCATACCTGGATAAGTGCCTTTCTGCCCACACTTTGAGGTGTGTCAATCTGAAGACTTCTGAGTTACAATAATCTGGATGGAGAAAGGTTGATCAGAGCAGAAAAAAAATCATAGTTTATGAGTGGTTAAAGGGATCAAAGACAGGATATGGTGACATCAGAAGGAAGTAATGCAATTAACTGTTCAAGAATTCTCTATATTCTTACCTGTGGTCTGTATCCCTTCCTTCTTTCCTCTTCCAGCATTGTATAATAAAGAGACAGTTCCATGTTTGATTTCTTTCTCTGTGCGGCTTTGGCAATCTTTGGTACTAACCTCAGCACCGAGTAGATGTATATTTGTGAAAGTGCTTTGAAAACCATTACTTGAGGAAGTGACCAAAAACCCAAGAGACAAATGTGGTATTAAAGAGCAATGAATTGGTACTGCAGACACAAAATCTGCCAGCTGGGTTTTTAAAAACAAATTGTCATGAAGGTTATTGAAGCCAGGAATTCAGTTGTTCTGGTTCTCAGTTAGCATAATGACCAGAGTTAAAGCATTGTTTTGAATAAGAAATCTTTTGTGTAAGACTTTGAATTCGGTGATCCTCAAGACTATAGTTCTAACTATCTTCTTAAAAAAAGAGGCAAAGATTAGGGTACTGGCCTCTCAGTCATGGCAGTGCTCCAGCTAACAAAAGACAAGACATGATCCAGAAAGAACGAGGAAAGAGGGTGCAGGGAAAAGAATGAAAGAAAATTGGAAGAAGCAGTAAGTTCAGTACTGTCTTTAAAAATGGTGACCCAAAGAACAAATAGAGATTTCAGGGAATTTAGTAGTACATTTTAAATACCTTCTCAGGCAGGAACTATTGAAACACACAGAATATACTGTGGTTTCAGGCTATGAAAATGGAAACTTGTCCAGCATTTATTATGTATTTTCCATTAGAACCTCTGTTGGTAACATTAATCTTTAGGAAAAAGCATTGAGAATGAGTACAGAAAAGATAAAATGTCCGTTAAAAAAAGTGACTGTAACAAAATATTGCACCACAGTGTGGTCTTTATGTTCCCTTTTTCTGTCTCTGTAGATAATTGATGTTAGGAAGGACTGATTTTGACAGGTTTTGCTTGTGGGGAGTTTCATGCTTAGTAAAGAACAAGCACTTATCGAGCTTACTTTGAGAAGTTTAATCAGTCAGACAGAACTCTGCAGATTCTCATGAACTGTGATGCTGAAAGTTGAGAGTGCTTTACTGTATTTGTAGCTCAAAACAAGATTGTTTTAAGAATCAAGAATTTATATATGAGCTTAAAGACAAAATAATTAGTAATTTTACTTGAAATGATTTTATTGCTCATGTAACAAAAACCATGAATAGAACCTGGAAAGAAGAGAAGGGAGCTCATTCAGAACCCAGGAAAAAACCAACCAAACAAAAAAACATAAAAACAGATTATTTTATGTGTCCTTAAGGATTTCATTTCTTCAAAAGGAATGGAAATTTTAGATTGATGCATTATGGATGTAGTAGAAATTCATGTAACTGAAAGATACATTTTTGTTTGTACAGATCCTGGGATATTTCATAATCCTTTTTAGAGAATCCTAGAATCACAGAATCATGAGTTGGAAGGGACCTTTATAGGTAATCTAGTTCAAATCCCCTGCAATGAACAGGGACATCTATGTTTAGATCAGGTTGCTTAGAGCCCTATCCAGCCTACCCTGGAATGTCTCCAGTGATGGGGCTTCCTCCTCCTCTCTAGGCAACATATTCCAGTCCCTCACTACCCTTATAGTAAAAAAAATATTTCTTACATTCAGTCTAAATCTCCCCTCTTTTAGTTTGAAACCTTTCCACTTATCACAACAGACTTCAACAGACTTCAGTAAAGACTGTCTCCTTTCTTATAGCACCTCTTTAGATACTGAATGTCAGCTATCAGGTCTCCTCGAAGCCTTCTTCTGCCCCAGATCACTCAGTCTGTCCTCAAAGGGTCATTTTTGTAGTTCTCCTGTGGATATGGTACAGCAGGTCCGTGTGTCTCCATACCGAGGACTCCCCATCTGGATGAAGTTTTCCAGGTGAGGTCTCACCAGTTCAGAGCAGAAGGGCAAAATCACCTCCCTCAACATGCTGACCCTGTTATTTTGATGCAGCCCAGGATACGGTTGGCTTTCTGGGCTGTGACGAAACATTGCTGGCTCATGTCCAGCTTGCCATCCACCAGTATCTGCAATCCTTTTTGGCAAAGCTGTGCTCAATTCTTTCATCCTTTGGCTTGTACTGATAGAGGTTGCCATGACCAAGTTCTTGCACTTGGATTTGTTGAGCTTCACAAGTTTCTCCTCAACTCACAGCTCGAGCCTGTCTAGATCTCTCTGAATGGATCCCAACCCTTGAGCATGTCAAATGCACGATACAGCTTTGTGTCATCTGCAATGAGGGTGTGCTCAATTCCACTGTCAGTGTTACTGATAAACATATTAAGGAACACTGATTCCAGTACTGACCCCTGAAGGACACCACTTGTCAGTTATTTCCATCCATTGAGGCATTGACTACAACTCTCTAGGTATGTTCTTGCAACCAGTTCCTTGTTCATTGAACAGTCCACCCATCACATCTATATCTTCTAGTTTGGAGAGAAGGATGTTGTGGGAGACCATGTCAAAGGCCTTACCGACATCACTGACATACTGACATGAGTGGCTCTTTCCTTGTTCATTGATATCATAGAAGACCACTAAGTTGGTCAGGCAGGACCTGCCCTGCCTTTCCATTTTCCAATAGGGTGCGCTAAGCTAACCCAAAACACAGCAGGAAAATGTAATACTTTTTTTTTTTTTTACCATGTTTGTGGAGATGGACTGGAAGTTTCTTCTATGCTCTCAATTCTGACTTCATCCTAATTACATATCATACAGTGAATTAGTAGATAAAAATTGCACTGCTTCTGGATGGAAATTTTTAAGTTTCTAGTAACTGCAGAGAGAAGGGCAAATGGACTCAAAACTTATCCCTTGCTGTGTTCTAAAGCACTGCTTGCAATTAACTTGCTCAGCAAGTCACAATTTATAGTCCATGAAGATCTCCAGCCAACCATTTGGAAATCTTTGTGAGCAATGTGTTTATTTTTACTCATGTCACCAGCATTTTGAATGTATATGAATTTAATTTTACGTTCAAAAACAGTGCCAGATGAGTCTCCATCCTTAAGTACAGTTAATACACTGGAACAGTGACAGTAGTGTCAGTAGAACATACTATAATGACATTAGGAGGAAAAAAAGACCCACTTGTTTTTTTGATAGGGTGTTGCTTTTATTTTCCCAGAGTTCAAACTGTTGGAATTGCTGCACTATAATTGCTAGTACTATTCTAAACTGATTGGAAGGGTGTTATAGCAGGAAGAGAAAAAGTCAGGAGTAGCTAGACATTTCCTCTTACCTCCCCTGCACACCAACCATTCAGTCCAGGCCTGTGAGAAGTCAGAACTTTTGAAAGCAACATGTGGAACTGGTCCGCATTTATGCCGTGAAGAGAGCTTTACTGGGAAATGTCAGCAGTCAAAGGTTTTGAAATAAGTGTACTTCCCTGCTAACTTGCCTGGCTGATAGCTTTTTTTCCTTGTTTACCTTGTCACTCTGCCAAGTGTTAATCCAACGTTTTTGGAGGGAGATGGATTGAGAGGGTGTCTTTGAGTTCTCTTAGGAACCTCCACTTGAACTTCTAGGTCCACGGTGTCCCATTCCTGAATGTATTATCTCACTAGGAATACACTGAGCTATCCATTCCAAGAAAGACCACCTCAATGAGAAAGGATAAGCCATTCTCTTGACAGATTCTGTTTGCAGTGTCTTTTGCTTCCTAAGATTTTTTTTCCAGTGTAGACATTGTTGAATGGATTGGGATCACAATAGTGCGTTTATTACTTAGGTTTCTAATACTGTCTCTAGCAGTCCTCATATATTAATATTTTAGTTGTGACTCAACAGACGACTGAATAAGTGATTAAGGAGGCCGAATTGTCTTTCTTGTTATAATGCCTCACCCTGAATAAATTGCTAGAATTTGTTTGCCCTACTTATTTGCACAAATGGAGGAGTACAGAAAAAACATACATACCCAAAGTGATTATTTGCAGCACTTATTTCTGTTATTTTTACTAGTTCACACACCGTTTTCCATTTTTATTTTATCTAATTCCAACAGCTTTTGTTTTGATTTTGTGAACCTAAATAGCTGGTGTCTGGCTTCTGAGTGCCTATTTACCTCAAGCTTTCAAAAGCTGTGAAAATATAGTTGTTCTGCTACTCCTTGGACTTCTGCTATTGTGCTATGTGCTGAAATGATGCACATAACTTAATGGCTACTTATTCCATCTCATTGTTACTAAAATACCACAAATACATACACTGTCACTTGGAAAATGCAATGCTCAAGTACAGCTTCATCTGTATTTGCATTCTGGCTTTATGTGAAAGAGTTCCTTAGACATGTGTTATCAAAAGGCCCATGTCTATGGCTCTGATGGCAGCTTTCCAATGGAATTAAATGAAACTTTTGCCAGTTGAGTCAAATATTTTTATTTCCAGTTTCAGCTTCCTCTAGACAAAAACAAAAACAAAAAAAAAAAAAAAAGAAGAAGAAAATCAATCTAGTCTTATTATACATTATGAATACAATTATACATCTTTAAAAGAGAATAACTTTAGGCAAGAGTTTAATTTTTCTCAATTGCAGTATGCAGTTCTTCTCAAAGGACATTTTTCTCTTAAAGAGCGATACTTAAGATTTTCCTTTGAGGAGAAACATTTAATTTTCTTTTCTAGAGAATGTGCTCATGATCTTCGTTTTGTTTTAAACTGATGCTATCAGAGAGATCTTTAGCAGAGTTGGAAATAATTGATTTCAGTTGCTTGTGATCTCCGTGGGGCTAAGTCCAAGCCATTGCTTATTTTGGATGAGGACAAGACTTAAAAAAAACAGTTAACTTGGAGAAGGAAAGACAGAGTATTGCTGAAATATGTCCAGAGAACAATATGAAAATAATTACTAGGATTTGAAGAACTCTAACTCAAATGACAATTTCTGATATGCACTTTTAACCCTCACAGTAATTAGCCATTGCAGGAACCTACATGGAGAATGATGTCTTTTCTAGTTGATTTTCTATAAGCATGCCTTTAATAAAATGCCAAAAATGCCTCAATATATATAAATAAATAAATGGGAGGATTTTGAATGTTCAGTCATTGATAAGAGGGAGCCATTAACTGTGACCAAGAGGTCTCTGAATGCTAACTTGCTCTTATTAAAGACTTGTGATGGAAAGTCTATTAGTGGAGCTCATAGAGCACTCAGTTTTAACTCATGTGAGTTTCACCTTAGGAAATGGTTATTCTTGTTTCAGTGTTTATATTCTCTTTCACTTGGATAAACTTTTCTGGAAAACAAACTGAAAGAAACCTGATGCAAACTTGTATCCTGGCCTGCAGTATGTTTGCTTTAGGAACTAATTATCCATGTGATTTTAAAGAAAGTTTGACCCCATGCAAGAGCTTCATAACTTGTTCCAGAATGAATATTTTATTATTAGCCTGAGTAGGTTTGTTCTGTTTTTACCATTTCTTACTTGAATTTCTCCTGGGAACATCATGTATGGATGTGTCTACTTGTGTGTATAAAGAATAATATCTGCGTGCTTGGAAGGCTCTGGTTTGAAAATATTGTGGAAATTGCCTTTGAAGTCATTATTTAATGTTAACACAGAGTCAGATAAACAATGATTCTCTTGCTAAGCATCTGTGTAGACTCCAGATGGTTATCATGGGTCAAGCTTTTTACGTTTGAAGCAATTCACACAAGCACACTTTGCTTTTTGTAAATGCTAAACAATTCATACTGGGCATGTATGAAAAGATAAATTTAGATGAATTTACATTGTTAAAAAGCCTGCAACAAAAGTAGGGAATTGCAATTGAAGAGATTTTCCATGTGTTTAAAGCAAACCAGGGCTAAGCAAATTTTAGATATCTGGAAACTGCATTTACAGTGCAGGACAAGAGGTGTGCATAAGAATGTCATATTTAAAATGGGTAGAATTCAATTGCTGGTAACAAAAGATGTGGCTTTGACAGGTTCTCCCAGGGCTATAAATGTGGATTTGAGCATATCTCTAGCACCTAGGCCCATTTCCTACATAAATGGTGCATGGTGCAATGCAATCATTCATCAGAAGTTCTGAATAACATTTCAGATTGAATCTGCAATCTGTGTACTAACTAAATGCTACATTAAAAATAGGAGGCTCATACTGGACTGAAAAAGAACACTCTGAGAGCAGGAATCTCATGTATTACATTGCTAAGAACTCCAGAAGAAAAAATGCTAGCAAATTTCAAGATGCCTGAGTAATTAAAACATGTAAGATCCCTTCACCTTCAGTGAGATCTTAGTGATCTTGGGTTTGAGCAGAAGTTGCTCAGTGTGTACCTGCAAAGTGGCAGGAGGGAACTATTATAGTTTTTAGAGAAAGCAGTGGTGTACAAACAAGATTAGGTGTGAGGGATGTTTGGTAGGAGAGATGCACTCGAATTACCTGAAATGAAGCTCTAGCCATCTAGAAACTGGAGTAAAGCTAGAGGAGAGATTTGAAACTGAATTCCTTTTTCACTTTCTGTTCCTGAAGATGCTGTTTGGACTAAATGCTCCTGACTTCAGCTGAAGAAGAAATTGAAGGAAATACAGATTTTGCTGTCTCTCTTTCTGTTTCAATTCCTTATATAATCTCCTCGAAAAATGAAGAGAACTCATTTTTCTGGGGCCATTGTGAGACCTGCAAACTGCTTGCCTTAGAGAGGAGGCAGCAGACTAAACCACACAAGGAGATGGAGTTAAAGCTGCCTTTGGTGCAGGCCCTGCTCTCAGTGGGGTCAGTGCTTTCAGTGGGCTGACTTCCAGTGTGCAGCTCTGTGCAGTGTAAGGACAATGCCAGCAGGTTAAAGGGCTCTAAAGTGACCCTCGGTGTTCACACTTACGCTTTCCACTCCCCCTTGGCTTATACCTTTGTCAAAAGCTGAGAAATCAACTTAACGAACATGCACCACCAGATTGCTGTTCAGTAAATCCTTATTTTGACAACTTATGGAGGGAAATACATTGTGTGTGATGAGTTTTTATTACAGTATTTTCACATTTAAAGTTTATTCTTAGTTGCATCCATCAGAACCTTGCTTAGGAAGGAAAAAATCTTACGTGGCTTCTCGCATAAACAAAGGTCCAGACATGGTCACCTGAAGGTGTCCTCCAGTGGTTTTTCCCTAAGGTGCAGCAGCTACCTAAGCAGGAGGGAAGGAAGTAGCTTGTTAGTTGAAATTGGAGACCATGTCTCATGAAGGGTAGTAGCACTTTTTTTCTGTCTGATTTGTTTTTATGAAGGTGCTCTATATTAGCTTTCATTCTGAGAGCATGGAAGCTGTGAAGCAATGAGAGAAATTACCAGCGTTGGGAGGTCTGGAAAATAGGGAGTAAGGTCCCACAGACCAGCCTGGATTTTGTCTTTGAACCATCCAAATCAAACACAGACTTTATGAGAGTTTCCAAGTCGCCGGTGGAAACTCATGGTCTGGAATTTGTAGTTTTGACACCTACTTGAGTTCGATACCACTCTTTGTGATCGCTGCATATAGAAAGTGTTTTTATAGGATGCCATAATGGTAGGGTAGAAGGTGGTGGAAAGCTGGAAGAATGCAGTGCCTTGTCTGCATTACTAGATCTGTGCTCTTCACAGATCAGACACAATGATAGCAATTCAGGGCCACGAGCAAATGGAAAATCAAGAGTTTTGTGACTGCAAAGCTTTTAGACTGGAATTCAATTGGGGGACAGATTCCAACTGTGCTGAGACTTTTCTTGCATCTTAGCAGCCTGAGGCCTTTCAGTAACCCATAATAACTTGTGGGGAAATCTCTGGGCTTTCAGGAACGCGGTCAGAGATGCAACAGCACACCAATATGGTCAAAAGCTGTTAGTTTACTTTATTGTTAAGCACTACTCTATTTATAAATATTAACAGAGCATTCTGCAAAACACTCTTCAACTGTTCACACAGGCACTTAATCAGTCAGAGATGTTCTTTCCTCTTCTAAAGGTGTCCTTGGTTCTCATGCTGCTTATGCTCTACAGCTGTTGCTCTGAACAGTTTTTTCCTATGTTCCCACAATAACTCTCTCCATTTATGTGTGGACCATCTTCTGCTTAACAACTGGTGGGTGACTTCTGGAAGGGATTTCAAGAAGGCTGTACAGTTACAAGCATTTATGAGATATGCTGTAATTGCTTGCGGTAGCAAGAGTAATGGGAGGATGATTGGACTAGATGATCTTGTAGGTCCTTTCCAACCTTGTGATTCTATGATTCTACGATTCAGTATTTGTTTAGGGTGTTTTTCTTTGTTTGTTTGTTTTTTTCTGGGCCACGCAGTAGTTTGTAGACGGTTTTGTGAAGTTCTGAGGATTCTTCTATTCACTGTAGTTGTACCTTGGTATTAGTCCAGGAGCACTCTCGCAGAAGGAAAGTGCCTTTGGGAAATTGGCCTATGCCCCTACATAACACCTCAAAGCAAACACAATGGCAGCAGGAATGTTTAATGCCTCAGGAATGCCATGATCCCCTTGTGAGGCTATCAGAGAAGGGAGGAAAAAATAACCTAATAGGTGTTTATTTTTACCGCCTTTCTTCTCTTGCATCTGTTTTTAAGTGAAAAGTAGTGTGTGGAACCTTAGCATAAATAATGAACATTGCACAGCTCTGTTCAAAACATGACTCTGTTGAGTGCTATTTCATTAGGTTTACCGGGTGAGAAAGGAGACAGGGGAAATCCAGGTGTTGGAACTCAAGGACCCCGAGGCCCACCCGGATCTACAGGTAAAGATGTTACATCTATGGCATGGGGCTCCCCTGGCCCATTTGCAAAGCACCTAAGAATTTCATGGCTGTGTCCTCTGCTTCTAAGGCTTATGTTGCACAGGAATCAGTCATTGGGCACCTTACTGTTGTAACATTAGTACTATGTAATATGCTGTTGTGATGTGATACATGACGGTATTGTCAGTCACATCAGTTTTCCTTTTCAGAGATGACACCTGATAGGTAAAAATTAATCTGGATTAATTGCATTTGTCTTTTCACTGACTCAAGGTCAACTATAACTTGACAGAGAAATGTGTATTAGTTTAGCTCATTAATCAAAGAGAGTTATATTTAGTTCCTGAAATAACGGAGGATGAAACATGCATAAAATTGTGTTGATTTTGTTAGGATGTTCTTTCCATTAGAATATCGATATCGAGGCACAGTGCTGCCCAGAAGGTGAATTGAAGCAGTGTGGGTGAAAGGGAGACCTGTGCATGCAGTCCTCTCCCCATGAAACTGCCTTTCCAAAGGTCTGACACTTGGTGAAACATTTGTGCTTTGGAAATACTAGTATAAATATCTGGCTAAGAGCTGTCTTTGGCAAGGAACACAAAGTAACAGCCAGAGAGGAGGCTTGTCAGGAGCAGGGAAAAGTTTGGAGCCTTTCCCTCAGCATGTGTGGGGGAGCTGGAGCAGAGAAGCCCAGCCCCTGTGCTCAAGCTATCTGCCATATTTGTAGCGAGCTCTGTGCCATCGTCTCCTAGCACCAGGCCTGCAGCACTGCCAAGGCGGTCAACCCACTGCCTTGTGAGAGATGCTAGTCACACATTTTGTCTCCCTGTTTTGTGCAGGACCTCCTGGCGAGAGCCGAACTGGCAGCCCGGGCCCACCAGGCTCTCCAGGCCCACGAGGCCCTGCTGGTCACACCGGGCCCCCTGGCTCCCAGGGCCCTGCTGGCCCCCCGGGGTACTGTGACCCCTCCTCCTGTGCTGGCTATGGTATGGGAGGTGAGTAGGCTGCGCTTGGGGGGAGGCGGGGCAAGGAAACATAGGTGTCCTTCTAACAGCCAAAGTAAGATGGAGGCTACTTGTGATCCTTGCACTAAAACGTGATTAGCTCCATAAAAACACGCACGTCCAGTGCTGCTGAATTTAGTGGAATGACCCCACAAACCAAAGGTGCCCGCAGCATAGTGACCAGAGTCCACCATCTGATTTGAGCCTGTGAATGGAGGAAGTGTATTGGGTTTTGTCTTGTATGTGTGCGTGTAACTGTACGAGCCTGCTCCACCTGAACGTTCTGTGTGTTGAATCCCACCTCCTAATGTTGGCGACAGCAGAGCTGCACATCTGTAGTTTTTAAAATGTGTTTCTCCACTTCCTCTTCTGTGTGCCTCCAAATGGCATGAGAGCATGAATGTTACTAAACCTGCCCCAGTGTAACCTGGAACAGGAATGCACGTCTGTCATTAACAAGTGAAGATCTGGAGAAAATGATTCTTTCTATATCTTCTGTGTATTCTACTTTCCTTGTGTGTTGTAGCACAGAGGCCCTGGGAAGAAGTTAACACAATTATCAAAAGTGATGTTGTCCAGCCTAAAATTGAAATTTGTTTTAGCAAATTACTAGTTACTACAAATGTTATGCGTAAGGCTTATTTGTTTGATGTTTACAGTTTAATCTGCCTGTGAAGTGATTTGTATGTTTTACTTATGTGAATGTTTTTGTTGTCGTCTCTTCCTATCCTTTTTCCTCACCTCCCTTCCCTGTTGTTCATTTCCTGTTTTAAGGCCCAATCCCTTACAATGGCTACCAATCCAGAAGGTGAAAGACTCATTCTGGTTCAGTCCTCATTTGGCTGAAGGTCAGATATGGATGCTGAACTGCTCTGTGCTTTCCATCAACGATATTGACTACCACTAATGAACTTGCTAGCTGCTGTACATGCACTTAGCTTCCTTGCACTGCTAAAACCTATTGTCTGACCCATTTTGCCCGTTAATCATACATTCCATCCCATAATTGGAATAAGCTAAAGCAGGCAGATTGTGCAGTGTATAATAAGCACAGTATTACAACTGGACATAAGACAAATTCTGGTGGTGGTTTCCAACTAACTTGGCTGTCTGTTGGTGGGTTTCCAATTGCTCCAGCTTATTAATTTTGTTAAATGTTTTCACTGTTCCTTCATGTGAATAAAAAAACGTGTATTTAAAGATTATATATATATATATACACACACACACTATGTATAAAAGATACATATATATGTCAATTTCCTAATGAACGCTTCAATTTTCTGCTCCCCTTCTCCTGTGTTAACCATATGAATACTCTTGGTGGTGGTGGGTTAAGGTGGATACGGTGAGCCAACTGATCAAGACATCCCAGTAGTGCAGTTGCCACATAACTCCTACCAAATCTATGACCCTGAGGACCTTTATGATGGTGAGCAACAGCCGTATGTAGTTCACGGGTCCTACCCTTTACCATCCCCATACTCCCAGTCCTCCTATCCATCACCTCATCTTGCTCAACCAGAGTTTACTCCCGTTCGAGAAGAGATGGAAGCCGTTGAGCTGAGATCCCCTGGAATTAGTCGCTTCAGAAGGAAGATAGCCAAAAGAAGCATCAAGACTCTGGAACACAAAAGGGAAAATGGAAAAGAGCCCTCTCAATGAACTGTTTAGAAAGGGAAATATTTTATATGCATCTGTATTTGGCCCCTTGTCCAAGTGCCTAATCTGTCATTGAAGGTGTTTACAGGCTCTTATATTAAAGAAAAGTACATGTACCAGACCAGTTGAAACAATAAATAAGGGTAAAATTATCTTGCATGCCAGAAACTTAGTATGTTAGTGGGTCAGTGCTAGATGATGATGGAAGATCACTTTCAGATCTTTCTCCAGCGTACGGTATTCAAGCTGTATCTGAAAAAATGCATCTGGTTAGTTGGGGTAGATAGAACCATTCAACAAAGTTTATGTTTTGTTACCCAAGTTTTTGCAGCTGACTGTGTTCTGTTAGTTTTGGATGAATTGCTTTTACTAGCAGAGTAACACTACTAAATTCACCAGACAAAAGTACATTATCAGGTTTCCTTAAAACCTTTCACAAAGAAGTCTTATCTTAATGGTATTTGTTTTTAACCCACATTATGCAAACACACAAGAATGTTCTGTGGGAGTACACTGATAATTTATTGTGAACCTCTTTCATTTCTGTTTTGTATGCAAATAAAAGTGGCAAGCTTTTATGTGTTGATTCTGGATTTATTTGACTGATTTTAGCTTGGAACAGTTGTGTAGATCTTCAGGGGACAGAATGTAAAGAGAAGAAAACACATTTTCCTTTTCCAGCGCTTTTGTACAACGGTTTTATTGTAAAGGTTACAGGCACTAGGCTGAAAGAATTTTTAGCCTTATTTATACAATGTATGAAGAAGTGGGGAGATGAAATATGAGATAAGGAAGCTGTGCCTTCTGTGGATGTGAGAATTTGGATATTAACGTGCCAAAGTCAAAAGCCTGGAAGAAAAGGTTCCAAAAGCCACTTGGATCACCTAATAATGAGAGAAAGAAAAAAAATCAACAACCCAACCACTTGAGAATAACAAAGCAATTAATGATGTTAAAACAAAGCAGACAACTTCTAAAGTGAGTCAGTAAACAGCCTTGAACACTACTGAGACTAAGAAACAAAGGAAGTTTTAAAGCAGAAGGTAAAAAATGTGTGTACATTTAAAATGAAGTCATAGATTTTAAGTACTGTTAATCCAGCCCTACAGAACCCTAGACAGGCTGACCTGTGGGTTCCAGGACCAGGTCCCTGCTTGCCCCTGACAAAAAGTTCAGCCTCTTCACTCTCAGGAGGGAGATATATGTCAGCTTTTGTCTCTGGCCACTGTCAGAAGCTCTCTTAGCTCATAATGCTAAAGAGAAACTGGTGTTGAGACAGCTGCATACCTTTACTGTATTAATCTCAAGTTCTCTGGCCCAGAAGTCAGCCTCGTTAATAAGACAAACAATTTATGCATGCAACTAATACCCATGGCTGTGTATATCCCAGGGCAATTTCCAGCTACGTGGCTGTATTCCTTTCTATGCTGTTTCTGTTTTTCCACTAAATTCCCACCCCTAAATCTCACTTTTCTTCAGAAGGGTGATTAAGATTGCCATAAATGTGAGTTCCTAATACAGACTTGCATTTAAAGTATAAGGTAAAAAAAATAGAAGATGATAACTTACTGACTTTATGTTTAACCAAATTAACCCCACTTTAGAGTGCTGCAAGGCAGGCATCGTCTTCCCTGTGCTTCCCCAGCAGCTATCCTGTTCCCCAAGCCCCCCAGCTGCAGGACAGGAGCCCCACAGTGCACATGCAACTGTCCTCACCATCACCACATATGGGAAGCTATGTGCAATGGATTAAGCAAAGTGAGAGTTTCTTGGGTAGGCATTCCCACTCAATTTTCTAATTTATATCCTGTAGGGCAAGCTTTAATTATACTAGTTGTGCTTTACGTTTTTAACGACTGCGTTAGCTGCTAACCAGAGTGCTTCATTTAGCATTGGCTCCATGTCAACTTGTTGCAGATGCAAAACTAACTTTTTGATGGCTACTACTGAGATATAAAAGTAATATTCAGGATTTCTGTATTTGCCAAAACAGAGTGAGACACAGACACATTTGCTCAATATTTTCTCCAGAATTCAGTCACTGTACCATCAGGAATGTCTCACATTTTTCCAGACAGCCTAAGAAACTTAAGTTGCCAATGGTGAAGTTTGCAGCACATGAATGTATGGCTGATGTCACCCAAATCTTACCTACAAATGACATACTGCATTCTTGCCCAGAAAGTGTTTATTTTAACCTTTGAAGAATGCTTTCACAATTGAATTAAGTTTCATTACTGTTGTGGAAGTGAAGTCTTGCACGTTCTATGGACAGGAATGGGATAAACCTGAGCAAAAGGCTGAAGAAATGCCTATATGAAAATCAGATCATACCTAATGCATTGTTTTGCTTCCTCTGCACTGCTTGAACAAAATAGGTGATGGAAACACAGATTTTCCTCACCAACCACTGTAAAAATTGGAAAATTTTAGAAATATTAGAAAATAGGAAGAGATTCATTTATTTACATGACTTCGGCAGGAAAACAATTGGGAACTCCTGAGAAATGACTTTGGTCAGATGGTGTTGCCCCTGAAATGCATGCTGTCCTTGCTGCTCCGCAGTCCTCCGGCACTGTCTTCTCACCATCCTCTTGTTTCAAGATGCAAATTTTAATAGATTTCTTATGTCTAATGGGACTGCAGTATGCATGTACTTGTCTTTGGATATGTGCACTGCTTTCTTGGAAGACGAGTCTTGTTGGGTTCTTTTTTTCTGTTTCTAAATGCAATTTCGCTCCAGATGATGCCACGCAGCATCTCAGAAATGGCAGTGTCTAAAAAGACATGAAAACTGAAGGCCTGCATAGACATGCAAGCATCTAAATCCCACCATTAATATTATGTGATAAGAGCAATCTGGGTTCGAGACGAAGCTTTCAAAACACTACACAACATGACTTCTGCAGAGATGGACAGATAAAGGTTAAACACCTCGAGCCACTGGTTTTCAATCTATAACTATTCACTACTCCTACCAGATGAAAATCAAATTTTGCAGCTTTTACAGTGAGATATATCATTTCAGCAAATAAGGTACTGCTCCCCTCAGATTTAAGTATTCAAAAAAAACACCACTGTAGTCATTGTTTAATAATAGCAATAAAAGGAATTTAATTAACAGATAACACACAACACGAAGTACAGGTGATATGAGTAACATAACATTCATTCTTAGTTGCTTTAAATACAACCATTACTTTTACAATCTTTCCCAATAAGGTTTGCTAATACCTGCCAGAAGCTTTCTGCACTGAAGGGATAACCGAGATGCACAGATGAATTCTTCTGCCGCAGAAGAAGAATTCTTTTCCAAGGAGGACAGACATTCCTGATATCAATTTTTCCTTTTATTACTTCATTCGAAAATCTTTAGGCCTGGAAAACACACAAAAAAGGGGCTTTTTAAAGAGAATTTAAATGGAAAGTATAGCGGTGTTGCTGTAAAGGCGCTATAAGCACTGCATCTATTTTTATTTCTGTATTCTTGTGCTTTTAATGCTGCTGAACGTTTTCTAGCTTACATAAAAACACAGAACAAAGCTAGAACTTTTACTAAGGTCTCTAAAAACTTCCAAGAATTAGTGCAGACTGATGGTCTGTGTTGTGCCCTGGGCTCACACCACGTGTGCATGGCCGGAATGGGTGGCTGCCTCACGTGGGATCACTAAGTAACACAGAATCACAAGGTTGGAAAGGACCTGCAAGATCATCTAGTCCAACTGTCTTCCTATCACCATTGCTATCACAAGCACTAACCCATATCTCATAGCTCCTCATCCAGACGCCTCTTGAGCACTGCCAGGGACAGCGACTCCACCACCTCCCTGGGCAGCCATTCCAGTGCCTGACCACTCTCTGTCCAACCTAAACCTCCTCTGGTACAACTTGTGGCCTTTTCCACCATCCATACAAACCTTATGGGACAGCAACTCCTCAACTGAGTGAGTGTGGCAAGTGCAGCATATGAAATCTGAAGGTTATATGAATTTTAAAGAAAAAAAATAGAGCAACTTCAAAGACAAGAGGTTTGTATGGCACAGAATCACAAAGGAATCACAAAGCTTCTGTTTTCTATTTAAAAAACATCTGACTATTTGAATTCATACAATTGGGCATTCATACAAGAACAACGGTAAGCACGATGTAAATTGTTTACATGCTTAATGTTGGCCTTGAAGGAACTCAGCAAGCGAGAGCTGCTATGCACTGGAAAATCAATTCCTGTTTCCTAGAATTCCAGATTTCAGTCCTTAAAAATATTTCATATTTTGTTAATCATATCTCACTACTGCCTGAATGAATATACATTTAATTGTATCAGTTAGTGTTGTAGTGGGAGAAAGGGATTTTAAGAAATTCTTAGTAGTGACTTGAAGTGTTATCACTGCATCCATCCTAGACAGGTGCTGGAGGATTCTAGACAAGCTGCATGGAAAAGACATCACTGTCTTGCAGCTGTATTTATTACTCTTTTTATGGGCCAATTCATCCATCCCCCTGCACAGTGCTGAAAGGATTCTGCTCTCTCCTTTGAACACCACATCTAAAACTGCAGTTGAGGGTAACACTGCAGTGCTGCAGAGCTGGGGATCTCACAGTACTTTTCTCCAGGGCTGAAAATCTGTGCTTTTTTTTTCCTTGCTTGCAACCTCTATTTCAAACTCAATGCTTGTCTTAGAGTTAAATGCAAAAACCATTGGCTTCAGTTTGCAGCCTTACAAACTTAATGAAGCTTGAAGGCAGAATTTTCTACACTGAGACACTTGTGTGAATAAACATAAAAGTTTTAAAAGTCTTTTCAAGTGTCACAGTAGGCTTTTATGCCAACTGGTGCTCCATGTCTGGGGACCACAATCTCTGCTTTTAGAGTCCTTGGCACCAGGAAAGCAAAGCCTTGAAAAGCACTGTGTCTAGCAAAAGTTGTAAATATTGTCCAAGGAAGACTATAAACCCAGAAAAACCATTGTCTGCTCAGACAGAATTATGAGCCGCTCGTGAAAACCAGTGGATAACTGCTCATTGATGAACTGCATAAATCTATGCAAGAGTGTTCTCGGATGGCAGTGCTTTCATGCCTCCTCAGCAAAGCACTGAAATCATGCATTTGGAACAAAATAAATGGTATCTCCCAGAAGAGGTGAATTTAAAAATGCCCAGTGCTTCCCTAAAACATTAAAATCACAGCTACACACATCTACAATTTGTGTCTTTTTACCCTTCATCTCACATGAGAGAAGCTATAGCTGACAGCAGTAATGCTACTGCTGTATACAACTCTAAGTCCTGCAAGTTGAAGAAAGGACAGTACCATGTCACGTTTCTCCTATTCAGCCACTAGACTGTGGGCTCATTACACTGCCAGTTCATGGTTCTGTAGGAAGCAGAATAAAACTGTGCACTGTATTCACTCAGAAAGGAGGTTATTCAGTGCTTAAGAGAACACAGAACCAATGTCACATTAACAAGACTGAAGCAGCAAAATTCATTTCAAAATGCAAAGTATACAACAGAGGAAGTTTACACCGAAAACCCCTTTAAAATGTTACATCATTCTCTCTCTCAACAGAGCTGAGAATACAAAGTAAAAGTTCTCCTCTTCCTGATGTCCCTGCTGAGAACTCACACAAGGTACCTACAGATTCTGTACAAAATGCTAGGAGGAAAATAGTAGAAAGCCAGGTCTGTCTGGCTCACTGCTATAAACTATTTTCAGTGTGCTACGTAGCACAGAGAGAGCAACCTCCAAGACAAGGATCTGTGGACGCCCCAAGGCCCATAAGGACCCATACGCTGCTTGCAGAGTTACATGTTGTCACGTGTGCAGCAGAGCAGGGGAATGGGACTGGTTTAGAAAAAACAGGAGTTGGTCTCATATTCTGAAAATAAAGGACCAGAATATCTGAGCAAGCTTTGTAAATCCAGGTATTCTTTTCACATCTATTGTTTGAATCAAATGAATATCAAGAATTAACTACAGACCACGCATGTGAATAAACTGCTGATGTTTGTTTGGATCTACCATATGCAAAAGAAAATATTCAAGGTTTGTGGGAATTCAGGATTTAAAGGCAAGGCTTCCCCAGAGTACTTTAAGTAAAGATCTATTTCCAAAAATCTATTTGTTTTCCACAGCTTAAATGACTTGTGCTGAACTAATCCCAAAGTTAGGTGACCACACAGATTAGCAGGAGAGTGAAGATTTTTCCCTAAGAGCTCACGCATAGAGCAGTTCCTGCAGCTGCATATAAGGCAGTCTTTAATCTAGGCCAGTTCACCGATTCTTTTTACACCACTGCTACACAAGCACAGTGAAAAGGCAGAAGTAATGGATGTCACTTAAAGCCAGCAATTCTTGCCAGAAGTAATGCCCATGAAGCTACGAGCTCAGTCTGAATATTCCAGCTGGTTTAAAAAGCAGTACAAAGAAACCTACGTGATGCACCTCTGCAGACAGCCCCCTCCCAGCATCCAATATTCTTTCGTATGATGTGAGATTTCTTCCTCCTAAGGTATTTTTCTTGTCTAAGGAGACATACAAAGACCCTTCTAAAAGCTCCATGTGTTCAACTTCTAACTCCTGTGGTGAAAATTTATTTCCATCAGGTATGAGCAGCCTCACCGCATAGTTCCACCTTTATTAAATCCCTGTCAGCACATTCCAGCAGAGATGTTTCCCTCTGCCTAGCAATGTTTGGAGCTAAAACATCTTTAGAAAAAGAAAAATTAAAAAAGGAGTGGGAGGAGGTGGGTGGTACTGTTTGTGAAAGTCAGATCTAAGTACTCACCCATCTGTGTTACTCTGGCACCATCCTATTTATTTCAGAAATTCAGAAGCCAACTTCATAGCCTTACTTCTAGCTAACAGACAGCCCTTACAGCAAACAGATGAAAAATAGCATTACTTGCCTTACAGAAATAAGGTTAAAGTTCTACTGTAACATGTGACATTACTGACTCTATATGTAGTTATTTTACCTTCCACTACAGCATTTCAACTTACCTCTAATAACTTCTAACACACAGTGCTTGTACTTTTTGGAGATTAAGTAGTCACACACTTGTCTGCTTTATCAACCTCACATGACTGTTAAAGTGTCTTTTGATAACATTCTTTTCTTTCAAGCTCCAGAAAAGAAGAGTCACCTCTCCATAAGTAATCTCGATGTAGATAGATGAATTTTCTGCTGCATTGCAAATAAAATTCTACAAAATCAAATTTCAGGGAGTCATTGCAGGCATTTGCGTGACTGCAAGCATGTATTCATGACAGCTAACTCATATTTTAAAGCTGTCTTTGCAAAGGAATAAGGCTGACAATACTGAGTAAGTGACCTATCATTACCTGCTCTTGACTCAGCAATGCACACCTGGTTTGGAAGCTTTGAAGATCTCAAATTACATTTTTCTCTTTACCTACAGGCAGTTATCTCAGCATTAGGGAATGTGACCCAGAGAGACAGAGTTCCCTGTATTTTCTGCTATCTCACTGACGTGAAGAATGATTATTTAGAAAGGACTGAACCTTGCATCAGCACTGTGAAAGGTCAGTGCCTTAAAGCTAACCAATGCTGCACACTAATAAACTGACACAAAGATTGAAGCAGTGGTACAGGAGCAGAAGTTGAAAAGGTTAGCTTGTATGTTTGGCTTCATTCCTTCCATGGATGAGAAAAAGCACTCCAGGTGCATTAAAAAAATATAAATCATCCTGCATAAAAGGTACAACCATTCCATTCATGGTGTGTGCAGTGCTCTGTGTTACAAATGACTTGAAATCTTTCATGTCTGGTAGGATTCCCTATTTGCACTGGCTGTCTATCAGAAAATAAATGATCAGTTGTAACTCATAATTACACAGAGCCTCTGGACATTCAATAAAGGCAAGAGAAGGTCCTGCACCGGGAGAATAACCCCACACACCAGTACAGGTTGGGGGCTCTGCAGAGAAGGATCTGCAGATCCTGGTGGCCACCACGTTGACCAGCAGAGTGCCCTTGTGGCTGAGAAAGCACATGTGTCCTGGGCTGTGTAGGGAAGAACACTGCCAGCAGATTGAGGAAGGTCATCCTCCCCATCTACTTCACCCAGGTAAGGCTTCACGTGGAGCAAGCTGTGTCCAATTTTGGACTGTCCAGGACAAGAGAGACCTGGAGCTCCTGGAATGCATCCAGCAAAGGGCTTGTAGGATGATGAAGAGACTGGAGCATCTCTCATATGAAGAAAGGCTGAGGGGGCTGGGCCTGCTTGCCCTGGAGAAGAGAAAGTTCAGAGAGGATCTGATCAATGAATATCCAAAGGGAAGTTGTCAAGAGGATGGAGCCAGATTCAGCAGTGCCCAGTGACAAGGGAACAGGGACACAAACACAGCCACAGACAGCTCCAACTGAGCATGAGAAGAAACTTCTTTCCTTTGAGGGTGACTGAGCACTGGCACAGGGTGCCCAGAGAGGTGGTGGGGTCTCCTTTCCTGGAGATATTATTCAAAAACCACCTGGACGTGCTCCTGGGTGAAGCACTCTATGGTACCCTGCTGGAGCAAAGAGGTTGGACTAGATGATCTGCATAGATGCCTTCCAGCCTCAACTGTTCTGTGACAAGTTATACAGAAGCTCTGCAGGATTTTCCTATACATATTTAAAGAATTTTAAAAGCAGGGATAAAATGTTTCCAAACTTTTAAGTTTTACAGTTTTTCAGCCAAATAAATATTGTTTAATTACTGCTGAAGTACTTCAAAATTTGTTGGGTAGTTAACCAATAGATATCCCACTGGCTCATAAATGTATCTTTTATGAGTTTATAAACACCAGTTTCTAACAGATGGTGACAGACAGGAGAAGAGCAATTAGTGAAGAGATCCTGTGGGCTGGTCACACCGCTCAGTATTTCATCCTCAGTCGGCCTTTGGTCCACTTACTCTCTGACAGCAGACACACCGGGAGCAGGGGGAGCTGAACTGTTTGTACTCAAGATGTACTCACTATCCCAGAGTAGCTCTATGCCTCTGGTAAAATAATCAGTGGAACTGCTAATGATATTTAAATTATCTCACTTTGGCCTATTCTAAACAGTGAACTTGCTCTGTCTGGGGGCAAAATAAACTCTTCTGTATTGGTTTAGTCCTCATGCAGGCTATTACCTGAGTTAATAAGCATTTCTAGAATTACAGCTTATTTTCTTAGAGAACTGGAAATAAGCCACAGTAACAGAAGCTGCATTTAATAACAAAGAGTAAGAAAAGGTGCCTTTTTAATACTGTTAAGCCAATAAAGTATAGAGATAAACCTCCTTCTGCAAGTACAAAGCTTAAGATAAATCTTTCAGGGTCCTCAACTGCAGCTCAAGATTTTTCTACATAAAACTTGCATTTGTTTTGATTTTAAAAAGTATCCATAGATCACACTATCTAATCCAATGCTAATATGTATTTAGATAATTTTAATGAGATTAGTAGTTTATTAAAATTTAAAATAAACTGGTTAAAATCTCAGGTTCTATAAAAACAAATTAAGCAAAACTTAACTAAGGTACTTAAATCTACGATCAGATTGGATAGCAGGAAGAATTTCCTCTCAAAAAGTGTGGTAATGCATTGGAAAATGCTACACAGGGAAGTGATGGAGTCATCACCCCTGAAGGCGTTTAAGAAAAGGGCTCATGCAGTGCTTAAGGACATGGTTTAGTGGGCAATATTGGTGGTAGGTGAACAGCTGGAGTAAGTCTTTTCCAGACTTTGTGATTCTATGATTCTAGATACCACCGATACCAGATTTGACCGGGGTTACATCACTTCTGTTTGTAAGATGATTTAAGTTAACTCAGTGCAATGTTCATTTAAGTTTCATCTGAGCGAGACGAGGCTTTCTACAAATGAAAGGGTATTTTTTTTTTTTAAATATATTGTTAAAAACCATAGGACTAGAGAAACAGCTCTGTATGCTTGGCTTTGTCCAAAGAATTACGTTATTCTTCAAATAAACAGAGAAGTGAGTGAAGGAACAGTGAAACGCTTTCCAGACTTGCTGTCACCACCAAAAGTGAAAAAAGCAAATATATCTAGACATTTATAAAAGAGTAATTAATAAAAAATCTAACTCCATTTTCATCTGGGCAAGTAGTTCAACAGTATCACATAAAACCATTCTCGTATTTCTTGTCAAATTCCCATCAGCTTTGTTCCTATTTCTTTGTATATGAGATCAACAGATTTTAGGGGGAAAAGGGAAGTAGCTTTAAAGCTTTCTTTCTGAGAGTCTCTTTCAGACAGCTGAAGTAAAATTTAGTTACCCATTTATTAGCTCTCTTACCTTCAAATTTTAGCTAGGACATAAGCTGCCCCAAGGTAAAGTTAAGAGAATCAGTAGCATCAGCATATTTTATACATGCTAGAGAAGAGCCATAATTACTGCTAATAGGCTAATCCACCTAAATATGCATTTGTCAGATTTTTAAGATGATTAAGTCACTGACCATTCTCAGTTAGTATCCAGTTGCTGCCTGTGGCCAAAACCTGAAGTAGAGGGGATCAACTTTGTCCTCTTAGAGGTGTCTGTGTGCTGACTGTTGTGGCTTTTGGCTTGTTTAGATCCAGCTCTGGTAGCCTGAAATAAGAGACTCAGCTACCTTCAGGTTTTTGCTAATCAACACAAAACCATGGGATGTTTTTATGCCCTTACCATAAAAAAATAAAGTTAGCAGTGATAGTTCTCCAATTTTATCAGAGATTAACGCTTTACTGTTACTTACTGGAAATCCTACTGAGAACCAAAAAAGCCACAGAAAATGAACTTCCAAAGGGATTTCTCAAAGCATACATTAGAACAGGACTGAGCAGTATTAGCAGGAAAGCTTTTTCCTCATCTCTCCAGTTTCTCTTTTAAGGAAAAACTAAGACAGGCTCAAGGCTTTCACAGAAGTTTGTGTTGGCCATCTCCACCCAGATCATCTACACACGGCAACCTTGCTTGAGATGAATGTTCAAGCTGGACAGGCAGTACTTATTTCTGTTCAAGAAGCAGCCCACCAACGGGAGTTTCTAGGTAAGAACAAAGCACTACCACATGAGGTATAACGTGCACAAATCACCCGCAGCCCCTCAAAGTTGCAGACACTGCAGATTGAAGGAACTAAGGAAATGGCTGGAGGGATACATTTCAGTGCAGAATTTTAAATCTAATATCAAGCTTAAGAAGGGTCTTACAAAAGTGGCTCAAGACCTTAACATCTTCGGAGATCTTTGCTGCGCTTTCTGTGGACAGCTGGAGTAGAGGACCCCATAATTTTACATTTACTATTTGTTGTATTTCATTGGAGAACAAAAAGCATTTTACAGATGTAGCATTTACTGCAAGTTTTGTTTATGACAGCACATGACTGGAAATACTTCACATATCATTTGTGTATCTAATACAATGCAAGGCATCCTTTGGTGTTGGCTTCTTTATCTGAGGACATTAACAGATAAATGATAAAGTAAATAATAACTAAATATTAAAGTAAATAAGCCATAAGGTGAAACTTCCGGCACTTTACATTAATAAAAATGCTGTTTAAAACATCATTGCAGCCACATACCCAAGACATCTCTGGCATCTACTTCAGTTCTTAGTACCCCAAATATTTCTTTGATATAGTGACTAGAAGTAGGAACTTACACCAGAAACCGTAGTACTAGGAAAGTACTAGGAAAGACAACTGTTATTGCAACTACCTTTTAAGACAGCAAACAGAAGGGACAACAGTGGCTGAAGAGATGTCTTAACGTGAAAAGTTTTTTGTTTACCAGTGCCTCCAAATTTATTCCCTAGGAGCATCAGTAGCAGACTTAAGTTGTGCTTAAGCCTGGCACGACTGGCTTTAATGAACACAGTCAGGGAGAAACTGTAAATATTAGCTATGACCACCATTATCCTTGACATAGAATGTGTAAGGATTATCACATACATCTCCCATTCCTAGATGTCCCAACACACCTGTGTTTCATCATACACAAAATTTTTTCCCAGAACATTGCATTTTCTTTTTTCAAAGCTGTGGGATGCTGCTGATGGATCACCTGTATGCCGTGCCACACAGATCCGCATATGGCTGATGTTCAAGTACTGGGACTCTGACCAGCTCTCACTGCTCTGCTGAAACAGTTTTATGGCTTCAGAGTATAAAGCCCCTACCTAGAAGTAGGCTGTGCAGAAGAGAGCCAGAAATCAGGCAGGTTATTCAAAAATAAACATTCAAAAGGTGTTTGGTTTTCTTAAATCAAGTTTCAGAGTTTACAATACCTTAAGTTTTAAAAACGTCAAAAGCCTTCAAGGACTTCTTTTCCAGAAAGACAAGTGAGAGGCTGTCTGGCCTAGGGAGGTCCATGGAGAGTTCCCATTAAGTCTGGCAGTGGAACAGGCACTCAGTATGCGCACCACCACCAACCTGAGAGCTCTCCTGGAAATCAGAACTGCTCTGCTTTCTTAAGGGAAACTCATAGGAATGTATCCATCTAACTAGAACAAGACAGATTTCTTCCATATACTTGGGAACATTCTTGTCCAAATTACTTCAAAATACTTCTTCAAGAGCAAATTTCCTGCCTTTAGAAGTTCACTGTCTACAAACACACCTATTCCCAGTCAGCTAAAAAACTTGTAGATGGCACATAACAGGAAAATTCACACATAAATCTGATATATTCCTGCCTTTAGAAGAGAGGTAGGAAACTGTACTGTTTGTTTAGTCACACAAGATTAGTGAATTCTGTGATGATTTCTGTTTAAAGCTCATTAAAACCATCCAATGTGAAACCTCAAGCACCCTTGAAATAATGGCTTCATTCATGGTAGGAAGCAGCAAAAAAAAATCAAAGTTGGCCAAAAGAACTGGTTTCTGATCTTCCTCTCCTTTACATCTGTATGGAAAGACTCAATTTTACCTCCCTGCCTATACAAGGTTTTTCACCATGTTTACTTCAGATGTCTGCACCAAGGATGTAAGAGAGCAGCTCTGTTCAATTCAGGAAACCATTTGGTTCAGGTTAGAATCATAGAATCTATGATTCTGTGATAGGTTAGGTATAAAAGGAAAGAATATTCCAAGAAAGTTTCTCTCGTTACAAATGTAGGACATTTAATTCCCTGCTCTCATGGAGTGAGACCTATAATCGCATCCCATTATGCATCCCATGTGCTGTGATGGAAGGGGGGGTGATGAAAAGGCTATCTACCCTGTACAATACACACTTTTTGCTAAGTATCCACACTAGATGCATGCTTTCCTCAAAAACCATTTCCTCACCTTAGTGCTCAACTTAGATACTGCCTATTTGTCCGCAGTGTCAGTGTCCAATTGCCAGAAAAAACAGCCTTTCAAAACAATCTGTACCAAAACATTTTGATAAAAACACAGATAGGAAGTTCAAGGAAATCATTAGCGGCACTGAGTATGTTCTCTTCACATCTAGAATGAAAATCATTTACATGTTATTTCAGATTAAGGAGATAAAGGCCTGTTAGCATACTCTCGAGTTGATATAAATTTCCTATCTGCTTTATGACCATTTTATACTTTGTAAGGCACATTTTTTGGGAATCAGTTTCAATGTAAAATTGTAAACATTAGTTTTATTGTCATAATCAGCTTTCCTTTATTCTATATCCTTATACACTTTAACTATGGTTTTCATGTAATGCTTTCCACAAAAGGATACAACTATTTTTAAAGGGCTAACATGATTTAAGTCCTTTCCTACTAGAGCAAAAATAAAATAAGTGACACAGAGTGTGTGTCTCTCAATCCTTCTCCTTGTTTTTAATCTCTCACTCTCCTTAGAGAAGCAGAAAAGTCACCCATCAGAACTTCACAAAGGATAGGAAAAGAAAAAATCAAATAGAAAATAAATAAATAAATAAATAATCACCCAAGGTGGGAAAACTTATTAAAACCATCTGGAAAAAAAGAAAAAATTAACAGTTTTTCTGAATTCTTATTCTGGTTTATTTTAGGTACCACAGTTACTGACTGGAAACTATCCACGTGTTCTGCAGAAGCTCACAGATCAAACACACAGCAGTGTGCTGCTCTTCATCCTCCAGTACTCTCTGACACACTTTTGCTCCAAAGCTCAGTTCTATTCCCCTTCTAGGTCCACCTATTCCCTGGCTCTTCTCAACAAGTATGTCCACTTAAGACACTCACTCACCCCATTGAAGGAACAATACAAATTTCTCAGTTGAAAGCCTCCCAGCTGTGGCAGATGAAGGACTGCTAAGTGAGCAGCACTTCCCACCCTCTGCAACTGGCACAGAGTACGAAGCCTGCATACAGATAGCATTTCCCCAAAAAGCTGATCAGGATGAGACTGAAGAGCAAAGAAATGCTAACAGGAAATTATTAGGAGACAGCCTGACAGCAATTACTAAATTAGATGACATCAAGTTTCCTTGAACTCTGCCTCACACAGCTACAACACAACTTAACATTCACCAGATGTTTAAACTTGTTTTACCAAAAAAGATGTTAAATTCTACATACTGAAAATAAGCAGAAGTGCACAAGTCAGTGCTGACCATCTGGAAGACTCCAGGTCAAAATCTAGCCCACCTGCTTCATTCACACAGATCTTTGGCTTTGACATCTAAAGGAAGCTCAGTACTAGGACTCTCAAAAAGACCACAAGAAAGAAAAACAAAACATTGGTACTAATCTGAGATCCCCAAATGTGGCTATTTTCACTAGCAGGTTGGCTCAGTGCTGCACATGGTAGTATAAAACAAACCACAAATACTCACTGAAATGCAATGCAGCTATGGTGGAACTGATTTTGTGTCCTGAAAATAAATTAATTATCAAAATAAACACGTGGAATAGTCCTGCCAAAGATATATTCTCCCAGTTCCACTTTAACAGAACTCTTTCCCTTCCTCTAGAAAAAAATCTGAAGATTCTTTTACACTTTTTTAAAATGAATTGTTCAGTCCCACAGTCACAACTGACTAAAACAGCATAAGTGAGTAAGCATTTATTCAACTACTTTTCATGAAGAACTGAAAGTATGACTTTACATCAAGTCTTGCTGATGAAAAAAGGCCAGAAAATAAGAAAACGTGCAACCATTCCCTTCAAATATAACCATTTTTTGCTTAATGATCTCCTGTCAAAAAATATGACACGAAGAAAACAAATAATCCTTTTTTTTCTCATTCATATTGTAAGAGCCAACAGCTAATATAGTACAGATTAAAGTCCAGGTGCTCGTTTTAAAAGTCAAATATACTTACGGAGTCCAAACCCTTGGAAAGGCAGCAATTTCTTCTGGTGTGTATTCATCTAACCTCCTGGGGACTACACGTGGCTGAGGAATCTCTTGTAGAAGGTTCTTCTCTATATCTTCTGGGATAACCTGAGGGTGTGGACAGTCAAACCTTAGAAAGAAGGTACTTAGAAAACACCTTCTCCCTTCTCCCCAAATTCAGACCAAAAACTGTCAACACTGCTGCATTCTTCATGCTAAATGAAGTCAAAATACACAAGACAATCACATGCATATTTTAGATATCACAATTTTGTGAAATAAAGAGTCAACGTGTAAAGTATATTTAGTTACATATTTAAGAAGTAGCGTGATTCTTCTTCATTTATCTTATGTCTGAAGCTTTGCAAGCACTCTTCACCTCCAAAGCAAAAAGAAAGAAAACGTAACAGTGTGACCACTCACATCTTCAGGGAACAGGTGCAACCTCTGCATCAAAGTTCTTCTCAGAAGGTTTTTTGGAAGCATCCTATAAATAGTCAGTTTGACAATCTGAGGAAGGAAAACAAGGTAATGACAAATCACATCACCTAAAAATAACATGAAAAAGGTAAGGTGTGTTTCCCTATTTCCTGGACCTCTTCTTGGTCAACTTCTTCCATACTGAAGAACTCTGGCATTACATTTTCAAGATGTTCCAAATTTACTGCTTTGGAGAAGGAACACTTACACCTCAGTCATATAAACACTCATTTAACAGTCATAAAATAAAAGTTTCTGCTTAGAAACTAGAGCTGTATTCTGCCCTGGGGATGACTGCAAATGATCACGTGACATTAAAAGAACTGAAAAGCAAACTGAGAATCTTTTATTATTCCATAATATTAGTCTTATATATAGATGGATAGATCACTGAAATGAATTAGGCTCTAACAAATTTTACGAGTGGTCTCAGCATTTAAACACCGTAATTTGCTGTATTCAATGTTTCAATATAATCAATGCATCATATCTTAAGCAAGGCTGACCTGGTAAGACGCTGCTTCATAACACTGTATGTATTTATAATACAGTACAAGGGGGAATGGTCTTAAACTGAGACAGGGGAGGTTTAGGTTAGATATTAGGAGGAATTTTTTCCACACAGAGGGTGGTGAAGCCCAAGGAGGCTGTGGATGCCCCATCCCTGAAGGCATTCAAGGCCAGGCTGGATGTGGCTCTGGGCAGCCTGGTCTGGTGGTTGGTGACCCTGCACACAGCAGGGGGGTTGAAACGAGATGGTCATTGTGGTCCTTTTCAACCCAGACCATTCTATGATTCTATGATAATTTATTCCCTTGCTATTAGTTCCAGATGAACAAACCTACTGTAGAGCATCGAGAATGAACAGAATTTGTACACCCACAATAGATGATGCTTGCAGAAAAGTAACATAACGAGATTTCTCTTGGACTCTAAAGCAGATGTCTGCAATTTAAATATGAAACATAGTGTTATGGACTTCAGCCATGAGAACATTTGTGTATGTAAAACAAGGCATGCAACCATAGCAAACCAAAGGGGATGAAGAAGGACAGCAAGTCGTTTAGAAGTAGACCAGCACACAATTTTTTTAAGCATAGGTAAACCCACTCTGACTGTGCTCCAAGGCACTCAGATGTGAGCCCTTTCACCAGAGCAATTTCTATTTTGTACACTTACTTCACTAACATGAAAATATCACATAAAAAGCTCAGAACTGTAGAATATCCTGAGTTGGAAGTGACCCGTGAGGATCATCATGTCCAACTCAATCAAATAAATCAAGATCAAAACAGATCCGATCTAAAACAATGGATGCAGAAGTTCATACTCCCCAACTACGGACCCTTTCCTTTACACAAAAATTACTTGAAACTGTGATACAATCAGTGTTAACTCCTTAGCTTAAATACAGCTCCGTGTATCTGTAAGTCATTGATCACACATTTGACCCTGTGCATGTACAGCTTATTAATGATTTCACTCCAATAAAAATAAAGACTTTAAAATACTTTAATGAACAATTTTTAACTTCTTCAAGTAACCAGGGTTTGTGCCAGATCTTTCATCATCCTCTGCAGCCTGGAACAGACATCTGCTGGAACAAGTCAATGACCTGGATGAACAGCTGCTCTATTCTGGTTGTAGACACTCCTGCCTGATGAATCTGATTCCATTTTCTTGGCTCTGGGCAGCCTGGTCTAGTGGTTGGTGATCCTGCACATAGCACAGGGGTTGAAACTAGATGATCATTATATCATTATGGTCCTTTTCAACCCAGGTCTTTCTATGATTCTTTATAATGTTGCTTAAAAAAGAAAAAAAACAACTCAGTTTTAACAAGTTGCCTATTAAAAAGTCATTCTGGAAAAGAATGACTGGTTTACATTTTCAAGTTAAACAACGAAGAAATGTTTTAAACCCCATGTACAGTCACTGCAGAACTGACAACCTCAGGGGACAACAAACTAACAAGACTTGGAGAATGAAGCCTGAATAATGAGATGTTCAGGAACGGTTTCAGTAGTTAAGCATGCTAAGTACAGTAAGCAAAACCGTAGATATGCTTTGGTACATCCTCCATGCTTTGCAGTAACTCCTTTGATCATGTCCTCTCAACTATGTAAGATCTACATGAACAGAACAATCACTTTCATGTGAAGCAGAAACCATCCTGTCACTGCTAGGTAGATGTCACCAGTTTGCCCAATACAGAGCAGGAAACTTCATGGCACAGTCCCTCTCATTTCAGAGCTTACATTCAGTGGAACTTAATTCTCAGAGGACACAAAGTTCGTTAACCACACATTTCAAAGAGCTTATAATTATACATTTTTATGGCAGAGCCTTTAATACCTGAGCCACCTGAAAACACTGCCACCTGTACATCAGAACAATGCAAAGAAAAGGACAATAACCTCGGATTTAGGCACCCACAATGCCCAGCAACTCACAGTAGGTACCAAGGGGCAAAGCCTTGGTTTCAGGCACTGCTTTGTGCCCAGTGGCCAATGTACCTAACTTGCAGCACTACACAATTCATCATAGAATCACAGGATCTCCAAGACTGGAAAAGACCCACAGGATCACCCAGTCCAACCATCCATTTATCACCAATAGCTCTCACTAAACCATGTCCCTCAACACAACATCCAAACGTTCCTTAAACACCTCCAGGATCAGTGACTCCACCACCACCCTGGGCAGCCCGTTCCAGTACCTGACCACTCCTTCAGAGAAGTAGTATTTCCTAACGTCCAGCCTGAATCTCCCCTGGCGCAGCTTGAAGCCATTCTCTCTAGTTCTGTCACCAGTTACACGGAAGAAGAGGCCAACTGCCAGCTCACTACAACCTCCCTTCAGGTAGTTACAGAGAGCAATGAGGTCTCCCCCGAGCCTCCCCTTCTCCAGACTGAACAACCCCAGCTCCCTCATCTGCTCCTCATAAGCCTGTGCTCCAAACCCTGCACCAGCTTTACTGCCCTCTCTGAACCCGCTGCAGGGCCTCAATGTCCTTCCTGCAGTGAGGGTTCCTTGCTGGAACGGGCAAGTTTATACATCCCACACACAGTTTCCAATTTAAAGGTCTAATATAAAAGGAAAACAATCTTGGGTAAAGCTCTTTTACTTTCAGTCCCCTCCCTAACAAAGTATAAGCATGGACAAGCCAAAGAACATATTTACCTGGAAAACTGTATGAGGATCCAACATAGAATCACAGAATCACAGTACCACCGACGTTGGAAAAGACATACAAGATCATCCAGTCTAACCTATCACCAATAGCTCTCACTAAACCATCTCCCTCAACACAACATCTAAACATCCCTTGAACACCTCCAGGGTTGGCGACTCCACCACCTCCCTTGCAGCCCATTCCACTGCCTGACCACTCTTATGGAAAAGTAGTATTTCCTAACGTACAAGAATCCAACATTCCCATTCCTGTTGCTCCCATGCAAATTGCAGATTATACCCAGTTGAGATCAACTTCTTTTTCTGACTTTTTCCCAGATAAAACATGCTGTAAGGGAGGAAATCAACAATACTGAGCAATACCACTCCCGAGGAGTACAAAATAATTGGACGAAGAACAAAATCTGCTCAAAGAGGTGAAGTACAATAAACACCAGAACTTGGGAAGGACACAGCCACTACACAGAACGATACAAAGTGGTTAATTACAAGGCATGCTGAAAACACCACTTGAACAATTTCAGGTACCAGCAGATCTGCAAAATACCAGCTGTCTTCTGTACACAGCATTGCTCTTTTTCAGTAAATGCATGATACAAAGGCGAAGTTCTTTTACCTATACTGAGTTACATAAGTAGCATAATAAAAGTGATTGTACAGTGCCACAGAAACAATTCAAAGATAGGGGAATTGAACTTCTACTGTTACTTAGCACCTAGGAACTTGGTTTAATTTGTTCTTTAAACTAATATCAATGACTTGCATATTCATATAAAAGAAGGATTAAGATATTTTTTTAAGTATTTATATTTAAAGCAAAAGACCAACACAACTGTATGCCTTATCTAGAGCACTAAGAGGGTTTTTGTTTGCTTCTTTTTGGTTTGCAGATACCAAGTTCTGTAACAATAAGCTCCTCTCCATGCTACACTAACTTCTAAGTGCCTACTAAGCCAGGCTTTGAAGTTGCACTCTCCTTAATGACAAATAAATAAACCTCATAGCCATAGAAGAAAACCCAATTATATCCAGTGTTCCAGTAACAAACTCTTGCCGTGTACATACCACTGTATCAGTGATCCCTTACTTCCCTGGATGAAAAGAAAACAGGCTTTCAATTATCAACAGCAAGATTTAAAAGTGTTTTCTGCTCAAATTTTTCTTCAGAAGATGATTATTATGCAGGTATAGGCAAGCCTATACATGCAAGCAGTTTCTTACTAGCATTCAAAAGGAGAATTAGAATATTTTAAGCTCCTCCAGAGCAATGCCAGCAGCTGAACAAACCCTGACACTCCTGGAGGCTTCCTCACAGTGTGTCTGTAGAGCTACCCTGCCTGGCTTCATCATCTTCCTTAGTAGTAGCATTCATTCTGAATAATTATTGCCCATTATTGCTTTGTCAAAAGAAATACAGGCTGTGAACGCTGCAAATGTCAATCCTCAATCCTCTCACCAAGTATCCTATACGAGCCAAACACCATTTCTGTTCTGTTTCGAGGGAGTTTCTGTTCCAGCTAAACACAAAAAAAATAAATCAAGCCAAGTTTGGCTTACTTTTAGAATCAAACAGGAAGAAAAAAAAAAAAAGAAAAAAAAAAAGACTGAAATTTTTGTCTAATCTAGATTATTATCTGGTTCTACAGATTACATCTGTCAACATGTTCTGCATTTTAATTAATGTCCCAAGTTCTTCCCAGGATTTTCCAAATATTATCTGTTCCCTCTCAAATCTGTGAGCGTTACAAGCAGACAGGAGCATCTCCTGCTCTTCCCATACCAAGCATTCTGCAGCCTCATCTTGAACATGCTGGTCTCACACCTATTTGCATTTCCTCACCCAAACAAAACATGTGCAAATGTTATTAAAAACAAAACCAACAAACCTCTATGCATCCCAAACACATGCAAACAACTGTTTCATTCATTTCTGAAGGACTCTTCTTTGATAGAGGAACACTACGCTGATTTTTCTTAGCAACCTACAGTAGAAACCAATGGTGGACTTAACGTCTGTCCTGAAGGAGTAGCTGTAGAACACAGAATATTAGTACTGTATTAACATGATGAATAGAGACTCTTTTGTACAGCAACAAGCCATTATGCTGTGCCTAAAGAACAAGTTTAATACCCTAGTCGATGGGTGGTCTGAAAATTCACATTATAACTAAGTTAGAGAAAGAAAATGCCGAAACATGAAGCTATTTTCTCTCCATTAGATATTTCCTAGAGCAGCCTGGCCAAGCCCAGCACGAGAGAGCTGTTCTCCAATATTCTCTGGAATGTCAGATAACTGAAAATAACAGAAATTTTAAAGAGATTCTCAGATATCTGTCTCCCCGTGCCTCTCAAAGGGACTCAAAGGTGTTAAAGGTAAAAATGCATGAGAATATTTGCCTTTGATATCTTCATAGTCATCACTGTAATTTCTGCCATTCCATACAACCAGCATTTTCCAAAGTACAGAAAAATTGGCATAACGAACATGGAACATCAACTATGCAGATCTCTTTTTGTATGTAGCATGTCATATAAGCATTAAAAAGACGTTTACAGTGAGAAAAAAATAGTAACAGTCTGTCAAAACTGGGCACTAAATCATACATCTCAAACTAGACACCAAAAACATGCACACAGATCTTTCCAACTAAGAAGAAAGGTCAGGCATGGAAGAAGGCTGCCCAGAGAGGTGGTCCTTGGCAGCTTTTAGCACCAGTGTGCATCAGCCCCTGCCAGCCTTATCTGAACTGCCAACACTACTTCCAGCAGCAGGCTGCACTGCACATCTCCTGAGGCTCCCTCAAATCTGCATCATCCTCTGATCCTATAAACAAACAAACACATACATACACATCCAAAATCCAGCATAAATCTTTCTCAAGCACTTACTACTACACAAAAGGAAAAAACAGCTCCAAATTTAGTGAGATAATGCAGGTTGACATCATAGCATTTAAATGAGATTATCAAATGATAACATACACTTCTGTCTTGATACTCTACGAAGCATTATGAAAATGAAAATGACTGCTTACCCCTTCTGCAGTTACATCTAAACCTAGTAACTCTACTTGTGCCTTTCAGCCCCCATGCAAACATATGTTGTTTTGCATCCAATTATTCACTACAGCCATTTTAGTTAGCTATGTATCATTGTTATTCATAAAATAAGTATTTCTGCATATTAGGAACTGCATTTAAACATGACAATATTTGAAAAATATGTATGTGTTTGAATTTAGACTTATCTTAAGTAAAGACAATGCTAAGCAGCAGTGCAGTATTTACTGCATATGTATCTACACAAAAAAAATTATCAATTTTAATCTACTTGTTACATGAACTGACAATTGTTGTACCCATTTCAAAATTAACATCCCGCAATCAGCAGCAGGCTTTATGTCAACATCCTTTTCCTTGGAAGGAGCCTCTTCCAAGAATTTAATGGCTTAATTTCTCTAATGGCACTTCTTCCCAAATTGATGTTGACTCATCAAATGAAGCACTACCAAGATGAACTAGCAGGCTATAACAGGACCAAAGGCAGAGAAAAAGCGCTAGCCTCCAGGATGAAAACAATGTTTTGAAGAATGAAGACTTGGATTCCATAGAAAGATGCATTCAGCTTCCTATAATGAAACTAGTTCTACTGGCCTCACAGCAACTGGACCAAATATAACTCAAAAAAAAAAGTAGTCTCTATTTTTATTTAACAAAAAAAGTGCAACAAAGCAGTTGATATATGTCACCATAACATTTTGAGGATGGAAATAACACTTAGGCAGGGCACTGGTCTTCTTCATAACAATCATTTTGCTGTACTGATTTTAATAGCTAAGTCTTTATTGAGGACAAAGGGTAATGCTTTTAAACTAAAGGAGGGTAGATTTACAGTACATATTAGGAAGAAATTCTTCACTATGAGAATCTTGAGGCACTGGCACAGGCTGCCCAGAAAAGCTGTGGCTGCCCCATCCCTGGCAGTGCTCAAGACCAGGCTGGATGGGGCTCTGGGCAGCCTGAGCTGATGGGAAGTGCTCCTGCCCATGGCATGGTGTTGGAAGTAGACAGTCTTTCCAGTCCTTTCCAACCCAAACCACTCTGATTCTAAAAATACATTAAACAAGTTAATAAATTATCACCCTGATTTCCATATTTGTCATATCCCGATGGATTTTACGTTAAACAAATGTTTCTAGCCATAAAATCCTTTGTGATTCAAAATGTAACAGGTACAAATAAAAAATGTATCCTGCCAAATTACCACCAAATTACCACTCACTACTATTAATTACAGCAATAACCATATAGCTTTGAAGGACAACCATCCAAACAATTCAACAAAAAAGTTAATTGCTGAGGGCTCTCCAGATCTTTTTTAATTTATTTTTAAAGAAATAAAGTTTCTCTTGCTAAATTAGACCACATCCTGAGCCACATCACCATTTGCTGAATCTCTATCCAACATGTTTCAGTTATTGGCAACGCATTAAATCCAGAGGAATGCTTGCACAGAAATCCATCTAGGAGTCTGGCAAGAAAAGAGGTATTTCAGAATGAATGCCAGAAGATCATTTATAGAACACCCAATTCTCAGAGCCTAGCAAACAAGTTGTGCTATACTGCCCCCCAGTGCACAACCTCTGTCTGAAGCTCAAACGAAAACGGTTGAAAAAATGTATTTTAGACACTGAACTACCAGTAATGCCCAAAGGAGTTACAACTATGTTTGAGCATTTAAGTTGTTCTGGAAAATTACTGACAGAAGGCAATACTGAAATGCAAGATCGTATTGTTTCACCATTTCAAACAAAGAAAAAAAACCCACAAAAGTAGATAAACTGTTATGCAGACTTTTTTAATTGAGTACTTATACATTGTTTAGTACTGAAGTCTTGGGAGAAGCGAAGATTACTGAGACAGATTAAAAAAAAAAAAGTGGGAAAACCCAATAATTTTGCAGCAGACAATTTCCCTAGGAACTGGAAGAAGTATTTTAATGTTCTGCATATAAGGTAATCTAAGGGAAAGCACCTGAGTCAGAGATAAATGCACAAATTTGTTCATCTCAGTGGATCTCATGCCATGATTTGAAACTGTAGTACTTAGAGAACTCAGTCCTGTGAAGCTGAGCATTCAAACCTGCAGCAAAAGCAGTGATTTCATAACTCTAAGTCAACATCCCAAACTTTTCATGGCCAGTACATTTTTTTAGGTTAGTAATAAATAAATCAAGCCTAGTGTTCAACAGAATTAATAATGGCCAAATATAGACATTTACATTGATCTTCTTTACTAACTACCTTTTCCACTTCTCTCACAGACCAGAAATACAGAGCACTGCAGATAATATCTAAAAAAAGTCATTTAACAAAACCCATGGGAGAAAGGGGCAGCTGTATTTTCTAACATTTTTTAATATTAGCTTTATTCCCAATGGCTCTTAAACTGCTAGGGTTGTTAATCTCAAGTACTGCTTAGTTCAGTCTGATTTGAGTCACTTGGACAATGAGAAAGGTCAGACCTCTGAAACTCAAAGCAAAGTCTGATTTGCTCACTTGGACAGCGTGGAAGAATCATGAAAATGCACAACTTGGAATCTGCCCCTAAAACATGCTGTTCACAGAAACAGTGTCATAAACAGAGCTCCAGTCATAACATGTTCTAACTTTTTACACATAACATGTTCTAACTTTCGCCCCTCTTTTGCTTTGGGGAAATACTAAAATGAAATCAGATGTACTTTACAAATAAAAGAGAAAAATGCTTACAGCAGTTGGATCTTTCAAATGGAGCTGAGTTGCTGTCACCTGTTTGAAACCACCAGGATAACTAGAAAAACAGAAGAAACAAACAAGCTCAGCCCTACATGCTCAATCATGACATTAACACAAACACCTCAGTATCTTAGAATCACAGAGTCATCTATGTCACAAAAGACCTTAAAGATCACCACATCCAACCACCAACCTGACCTACCGAGTTTCATCACTAAACCACGTCCCTTAATGTCACACACATTTCAGAGACACCACCAGGGAGTCTCTGAATGTTTGATAACCCTTCCTGCGAAGAAACTTCTCCTAATAACCCACCTAAATCCTCCTGCTGCAACGTCACTCTCTTTCTCTCCCTCATGTCACTCTGAATAGTTTACTTTTTTAAAAAATGTGATTAGTGAAGTGGAACAGCAAAAGAACTTTGAACAATAGTGTAAAATTATGTCTTATCATAAGCCCTCTAACCAAGAAACCTTATTTTCACAAGGCCAACAACTAACAGCTATTCTTTATTTGATATTCTGGTGAGGTTGTGGATGCTTCATTTCTGGAAGCACTCAAGACCAGATTGGATGGGGCCCTGTGCAACCTGGTCTAGTACCAGACCTGGAGGTTGGTGGCCCTGCCTGTAGCAGGGAGGTTGGAACTGATGATCCCTGGGGTCCCTTCCAACCCAAGCCGTTCTATGATTCTATGACACTCAGTAGAACAGAAGTTTAATTCCATTTGCACTTTCCCATTCATTCACTTGAATATTAAAAGGTAGTGCTGCACGAGCAGACAGATGTGTTCTAAAGACTGCTATTAAATAAATAATCACAGTTACAGAATACGTTGGGGTAAGAGATGAAAAGTTTGGAAATATTTCAAGACTATCAAGACTTGCAACTAGCCCAGCTGTTTAAAGTCTTACTGATATGGCATAGTTGTGCTAATTCACATTTTAGCACACTGGATTCATTTTAACGCCTGGGGAATCGTTATTGAGTTTTGTAACTGTATGAAGAGCAACTGTTCTTATGTGACTGAACTGAGCCATGCTGTAACAGCTCATTATATTTTTATCTATGAAGAAGTTATGTCTGCCACAATAATATGTTATATGCCAGTATACCTCCAGAGTACCTAATTTCTTACTAGATTACAACAATGAAGTTGAAGCTGGTATCTGTATATACACCTTAAATGTTCAGTGCCAATAGGGAAGTCTTTTATAGTTTAGTAAATAGAGAAGTCCTGATACGTGGATTCACCTCCACAGGAAATAATCTAGTTCACCAAATCTGCAAATTTGCTCCACAGCCATACCAATCAATACACTCCAAAAAAAGGCACGCATCATTTTAAACACTGTGCAAACAGAACATAACGTAAGCAGGAATTCCATTCTGAACCAACCTGCTAAGAACTTTCTCTAGCACAACATATGTCAGAAGTGTACAGCCAGCTCACCGGAAGGTTTATTATAAAGTAACTTAACACTTACCCAGTATGTGAGGAGTATACTTTCTGTTCCCATTTGTTACCAGAAAAGGCAATATGTTTTGTATTTATTATGACAACATGATCTCCGCAGTCATCTGTAAGGTAATCAGTAGAAAAAATATTTTAAATTGTGTATATATGTGATACTATGTATGTATAGCACATTCCATAAAACTCAAACTGAGAAGATCTGAGTTTAAGTGACTCCACCCAAAACTATACTTAAATACTAAACTTAATTACTATTTTTCTTAGGAATGTCAGATTAGAAGGAAGGTGAGTAGGTAAAATATCATCGAGCTGGATAATCAAACCATTGCAGCTACTTACTTATGATCCAGTTTTCTGGCTTACAAGCAAGCATACTATTTTATTCAACATGCTGTGTTATATGTGAGCCTCTATTTCAAAAACACAGTATAAAAACAGTACCAACGTTTACCAGAGGACTGAACTCTTTCAGTAAGTAACATATTTCTTCTCAGTGATTACAGCTTAGAGCTCATTTGTGAGACTGCAAAGAGGCTGCAACAGCCAAGCTAAAAACTAACCAGGATATCAATACTTATCTGAATAATGACTGTAACCTGTTATTTTAAAGCTGATAAAAAAGTCATGGATTGCTACTTTCTCCTTCAAAATTTTGAATTAATACATTATTAGCTACTTGTCTTTTGATAGTGTTGCTCCCATCACCTCAGGGACACCTGCTCTTAGGAGAAAGCAAAAACATTTACTATCTGCACAAACACAGTTAAACTGCATCCTATTTCTGAGAAATATTCTACTGGTTACACACAACATACACATTGCATTTCTTCAGATGAAATTAGGCTGTCCAGTAATTCCATTCTGCATCACTGAATGCTTATAAGTTTCCAAATTTCCATCTCACAACAAAATGCTCCAGATCATGCACTTCTCCCATATTTTAATAATGGATTAAACTGTGTTAGAATGCAGGCATCATGCACCGTTAGCCCACATGACTGACAAGCTACTTGCCAGTGCTTTCTTCACAAGACAAGTTCTAGCTACTGCTTCCAGCTGTTTGAAGCTAACATAGCAAACTAGAGTAATATCAGGGCCAGATGTGGCTTTTGGGACATTTCCATCAAGCTTGGTCTTCTCCTTTGAGAATGCACACAGCAGTTACCTGAACAACAAACCCTGCCCAAACAACAGAAGTGGCTCACATACACTGACCTACAGCTCAGTACAAAGAACGAGACTGACCAACACCTGAAAAAATTGGCTCACTATTTTTAGTTCCATACTGTGAACATGTTCACAAAGGCAGGATGCAAAGGAAAGTGCAAAAGAATTCAAAAAATCCACACTCAAACCCCACGAACATGACTGTATCACCTTTCTTAAGGCAGATGGTCTACCAGCATTTAAAAACACAGTATTTTGGAATATAAGGAAAAATTATCCCTCAAACAGAAACGAAACGTACACAAAATCAGACTGCTTTCTTTCCCTCCTCACAGCTTAGTTACAGCTCCAGGCATTTTTCAGAACAGTAATAATGATTTTATGGAAAGGTGATAACAAATTAAAAACAGCTACCAACACCATCACCACCACAAATCACACATGACCAAAAACCCACCACGTTCTTCTAAAAAACCAGTTACCTCACAGACACTATTTCTTTTGTTTTTCCCTCTGAAGTATCAAAAAGCGTCAAGCACACTAACCACAATTTCAGCCACACTTGGCTCTTAGAGAGAATCAGGTGTCTCCCACTTACAGCAATCCATCTGTCTCAGGTGTTACATGTTTGGTACTGACTGATGGAATACTTCAGATCAAATAGAGTTAACCTTGAGATGACTTTCCAGGATTTTAAAGCTTCATGAACATAAGACTATCCAAGATCTTTCCCATAGGGCAACCAAAACTATTTTCCCTCAGCGCTTGCTTTACTTTTCTGACAGCCTTACACTGCAGTGACATCTCGTGGATACAACACATTTTGCAACTGCAGAACTCAGGTATTAAACTTATCTTTAGAAATCTACAAATGCTACCTGTTATTATGAAAACCGGGTCAAGCATAACCTTAGTATGCACATTTGATGTATATGAGTAAAGCTTAATGCTTTCTTTCTGCTTCAGTAATCTCTTGAAAGTTTTGCTAGAGTTCTACAGGAAACACTGTGCCAACAATCTCAGCATTCTGAAAAGGGATCATCTTCCTTTAGATATATATATTATCTATAAAATGCTTCTCACTGTGAGACATCTGTGACGGTATTATAAGATGATCAAGATCACATGGGACTGAATTTTCTCATCTACTGGTAGGCAAAACAACTTCTTCGTCTGATCAAGATTTCTTCCAACGATAATTACAACTCCTGCCTCAAAAATCAGACAGCTCCTGTGACCACAGAACAGCCGAGGCCGGCAGGGATGTCAGTGTCCACCTGTGCAGGCAGGCACACCCAGAGCAGGGGCCCGGGGCCACATCCAGGCGGCTTCTGAGCATGTCCAAGGAGGAGATCGCACAGCCCCTGGGCGGCCCGTGCCAGAGCTCCGCCGCCTGCACTGCACTGCACGGCACAGCTCGGCACAGCTCGGCACCGCACAGCAGCGCTCCTGGTTCCGGCGTGCCGCAGTACTCACTGAGCGCGTGGTAAATAGGCTTATGCCTGCCTTCCAGCCTCCTTACGGTCACGGCTGCTATTTTTCCCGGTGGCTGCATCTTCGCATCGAGGAGGTACCACGCTCTGGCAAAAGTAGCCCATTGCTGAAGACAAAGAAAAGCGACATTTAGCGCAAGAAAGGAACGCGCTGCCAGAAGCGAGGCCTGCCGAGACCCGAGGGGACGGGGCGGCGCTCACCTGGGCCGCCCTGCTGTAGCTGGCCATGGCCGGGGGAACGGGAAGCGCGGCGCGGCCCCGCACCGGGAAGCGGAAGCGCGGCGCTGCGAGGGGCGGAGCGCGGGCGGCAGCGCGGGCCGTTCGTCCTCGGAGCCATGGAGCGCCGCGTGCTGCTCCTCGGCTGCGGGGCTGCGGCGGGCGGCGCCGAGCGCGGGGCCGGCACTGGGGCAGGTGGTATCGCTGCGGGGCGCGGGCCGTCCTCCTCGGCGCTCTTTGGCTCTTTGCTGCGGGGCGCGCTGTGCTTGCGTTCGGTGTGCTGCCCGCCGGGACCTTTTCTTAGGTTGCCCATTAGGAGAAGTTTCTCCTCAGGACGAGTGGCGGTGCTCTGGCACGGGCTGCCCGACGGAGGGCCGGGGTCACCGTCCCACAAAGCCCCTAAACAAAGTTCGGCTTTTTAAACCGTTGCAGACCTGCGCTTGACAAGTTTTAATGTACTTAATGTTGGACTGAACTCCCAGCTGCATTTGAAGTGAAGCCTTAACTTTTGAAATTCATCCATTTTAAAAGTAACTTCTTTTTTTCCCCAGCTGTGACCGTTGCAAATGCCTATAAGCTCCTGAAAGAAAAATGCAATTCGTCTGTCAAAACAGATTCAGTGACGTTTCCAGGTAAGTAGTTTACAGTAACATAAGGCAAATGATATCGAGGAATCTGCCTAGGAAAAATTAATGATCTAGGTTAAACAAGCCAAAAACTTAAGAGAATTGAATTTTTGCAGTGTGCTGAAAACTGTAGACGGGTTTTGCTTTTGCTGCTTCCGTTTCTCCAGAGAACTGATTTGACTAGAGCAGCTCCACTGCTAGCAAATGGTTAAGTATACTGTACCTGAGAGAGAAGAGTTCTGAAAGTTTTGACGGATTTAAGTCCACCTTAAGAGCAACAAGGAATAGAAAAGGCCTTCTTTCTTATACCGATGGGCAGCTTGATATTGTCCCGCTAACAATTCTCATTACTCTTGTGATGTTTTCCAATTTTTTTCAATGGAAGCAATGTTTGTTGGATTAATTCACCGTGTGAACTGCAGTTACTATATTTATGAAACTTATGATTTGGTTCAGGTAAGAAACAGCTTCGGCAAATAGATGGCAGTACTGCCCAGAGTGGAGAAGAGGACAAAAACTTGATTAGTTTTTATTAATTGGAGGAACCTAGACACTTAGTTTTGCTTTAATATGTTTAGACCTTATATATGATGCCAAAGAAAAGTAGAGTTTAAGCTTCTCTGACACACTGAATGACTTATGTAGGGTCTTTCAGTAGAAAGACCTCATTGTAATAGGAAGAAGAGATTGTAATGGACTGTTTTAAATAACTATTTTCTTTTTTCAGCATGTTCGGTGGCTGGCATTCCAGGCATAAAGAAATGGTACTTTGCAAGTCATGTTATATGTGGTTATTATCAAGTAGGTGATTTTTTTTTTAGAACGTTAAGTTCCCCAACTCTACGTGTCTCTACTGTAAGTTGAAACTGTGATGCTCAGAGTTCTCCTTATTAGTTCTGCAGTTCTGACTGGGAGGAAATAAATTCTGACACGCAGAAAAATGAAGACTCTCTCCAAACAACTATTGAGAAGTGTCTGGGAAACATACAGAACTTTGAGGAAGATGACAATAACAGTAGAGAGTCACTGTCTATGGCTGAGTATGCATGTTATTATCTTTACTGCAGTATAGTGACCTTTCATTTAACAGTAATAACCCAAAGGAATCAATAAAATTCAACAAGTTATTACCAAAGCTGCTGTTATGAACAATCCCCTCCTACAAGTGGAAGTACTACTTTTGCATTGCCTTAATTGCTTTTTTTTTTTTTTTTTTTTTGTATACGTATGGATGATATTTGTAGTGTAGCAGAGCAGGATCCCAACAGCTGATGGTTACATGAGAAAACAGACTGAAATACAAGCAGACTGAAATAATCCGCAGTGAAACTGGAAATAGTGTTTTGAGTTTACTTCTGCTTCAGTAAAAGGGGAAATAAGTGTAGCTCATTGCTTAGGCATTGTGCTTGTGTAGAATTTTAAAGACATGAATACTACTCAATGTAAATAGCTAACTTCTTGTAATTTCTTGTTTCTAATTGATTATATTTAGTTTCCAACCGTGTTGCTCTTCATTTTCAGTGTTTATGATGAAGCTGCAGAAAGTCTGCATCAGTTGGCTGACAGACTGCCTGCCCCAGGTAAGCTCTCTTAAAAGAGCAATCTTTGAGTTTGCTAGTTGAATTAACATGAATGCAAGTCTTGCAAATGGTTTAAGGAAAAAAACTATGATTTGGTCTTGAAGGTCAGCTTAAGGAGTAGTTTGCTGTTTCTTGTGAAGAAACAGCAGTAAAGATTAAGGTAGTTATTTATATAGCTGTTTTTTTTCCCATATGAAAGAGCACTGAAATAGAAACAGTAGGCAATACAAAACTTAACTTGCAACTATAGGAAGTTCTTTTGTTAAAGAAAAATTGAAGGTGTTGACGTATCAGACTTACAGCTGATGGTATCACAGCTGGCTGCTTGTGCGTGTGACAAGAAGCTGTGAGGAGCATAGATGAGAGCTGTTGGGTTCAAATTTTACAAAGTGGAGATGCACACAATCTTCTGTGTCAGGATAATCTGCTGTAACAGTAGCTGAGTTGGAATAGGAAAGAATGAGAAATAAGTAGATGTTGAAAGAAGGTCAACATAGTGCAATTGTGCTGGTGACAGGGATAGAGGACTGTGGTCTGTACAGCATTCAAGGAGATAGGAGAAATAGAAAACTGGTGAGTGAGTGGATGGCAAAATATTTAACTTGAGTTTCTGTAGTCAAAGGGGAGCAGGAAGAGGTGAGCTAAAATGTGTGAGAAGTATTTTGAGTCTTGCTGAAATACTTGAGGTTGATCATTAAGGCCGTATGAGCTTGGTAGGTAATGATCAGTACTTTCCTATCTTTAAATGACTGAACGATTTACTGAATAATGATACTTGGAGTTATATGTGACTGTTCCTACAGGAAGAGCAATGGTGGATATAATAATACAGGCTGTCGAAGGAGGTGCACCCAAGTTAAAAGACTGCTTACCTGTGATCGGTGCCCTGAAACACCTGAGAGAATGGCACTCTGCACAAATCACCATTGCAACAAGTGATTCTAAAGGGTATGCTGATCATCTTAGGTCTACTCCAGCTTCTGACAGCCACCCTACAACTTGCCATTGCAAGTGTTTTTTCTTGTCTGACAAAGCTCTTTGCTGCAATATTCATGAGCCACGTAGTTTACAGAGCTTGAGCTAGAGAGTTCAATCACATTTTGTGTGAACATATAGCAGTAAATTCACAGAGATTAATTCTTCCTTATTCTTAAAATAGCTGGCAAAAGATTGCAGACTACCTATCGGCAGACTTGGTCTCTTCAGATAGTGTCATGGATGTTATCGATCTAAAAGAACTCTGGAGGGGAAAGATTCAGATATGGGAAAGAAAGGTAAAATACCTTCAGTTATTGTTTTTTTAAGCATCTATGCATATCGTTTAAAGCATGTGTAGTACACTGCATTTTATGCTTGAAGCCAAATTTGGTTTTAAAAACATAATTCAAAGACATAATGTTTTTTGATATTTGGTTCAGTGTCTTGGTGGTGGTGGGAACTACTTACTTTTTTAGCTTGATAAAAAGCTGAACAGGATGAAGGCATTTGGACATGAATTTGAGAAACTGAGTCACTCTCCTCTGAAATACTTGCCTGGGAACTTCTTGTTCAGAGTGAGTTTGATCTGTGGCAGATACAAATCATTGCCATGTAACTATGTAAGTCATTACTGGAAGAACACATGTAATGTTTCTGCAGAGACTGAAGGAATGGTGATGGAAGATATCCATTTATGTTTTCAGTATTAAGGTTTTTGTGTTTAGTAATTGGTTACCTAAACCCAGTGTTATCACTTCAACTCATGGGTATGTTGGAGAGCAATCACGTAGTAGCTGCTTAAAAGAAAATTGAGTGAGATACATGTATTATTATTGTCTCTTTTTTAGTTTGCATCAGAAGTTAGCTTTCCAGAATTCTGTATAAAGAGCACTTCAGCAAAACCTCTCAGCACTTCACATGTAAATTCTTGCTTTGCTGTTAAGGAAGAGCAACGATGTATGAATTCTGATGCTTTGCCAGAGGTAGGTTGTATTCTTGATGTTTCTTTGAGCCAGCAGAATTCATCTGATTTACCTGCTTGAGAAAATTGGTAACTAGGGAAATTTAGTCAGAATTGAAATCCAGACACAAAAGTAAGGATTGCGTAAGATTGAAGAATGCTTCTCATTTCATGTCTGCACAGAAAACAGGTCCTTAAGATTTTGTGTTTGCTCTAAAGGATGTGGTTCTAAAATTACTTTAAAGTGGAAGTTGAAACTTAGCTCAGTCTCAGTGCTTAATTTATTTTTAAATTCTGTGTTAATTTAACTTTTTGAGGTATGTGATGAAGGAAGTGACTCTTATTAAACAATATTAAACACCTTCCTTGTTTTTATATAATTCTATTGAATATGATATTGTGAACTATTTTTCTCTTTTTATTTCTTGTGCTTTTTTCAGGTGTTCCTGCAAGGCAAATGCCTCCAGTAGAGCACTTGGAAAAACTTTACTGAGTGAGATCGTGTTATACATGGTGTTATGAATTCTGTTTGATCTCTTTCAGGTTTTTCATTACTATGGTCCTGCATTAGAGTTCTTACGGATGGTTGACCTCTCTGAACTCCCCCCTTTTTTTATGTCAGATCTGGAATTTGAGCTGTATCCTTTAAGGTTCTGAGCTGCTAATGATAATGGTTTATAGCAGAAAGAAAACAATTGGGAGTTAAGTGTGCATACAGCATCTGAAGAATAGGACTCATTCCATACCAGTGTCTGAAATACTCACACAGTGTATCTTCACAAGATTTTTTCATATGTTAAAATTTAAAATGCAGTAACAAGAACTAATTTTTACGTTCTTGCACATATATTTTGGCTACTTGTGGGTATATGTGAGGAAGAATAGAAAAATACGTATTGATTCCTAGGCTGGATGGGTCTCTGAGCAACCTGGTCTAGAGGGAGCTTGCCCTGCCTGTAGCAAGAGGTGCTTTGCTAGGTGATCTTAAAGGACTCTTCAACCCAAACCGTTCTATGATTCTCTGTAAATGTAATAAATATGTGTGGGTTGATGGCATGCAGTATTTGTTGCTGTGTAAGTGCAGAGTTTAAAAAAAAAACAACTGAGCCTTCTCATTAATGTATGCAGTCCTTCTAAGTTTAGAACATTTTTCTGTAAATTGTGTTTTATTGTTTAGATGCAGAACCTGTGACAAGGTATGTCAGAGGAATTTTGTTGCATATGCTGCAGAGATTTCAAGGTGTATTCATTTTGATTTGAGTCTATGATACCAAGACTAGTTCTAAACTACATGAAGTGGCTGTCGAGATACAGGCTATGTAATTTAGGCCTGCCTAGGTTATGAATATATGATTATCTGTTGATGGCTGCCTATGTTAAATGTGTCCTTTGTGTATTTCATCATCTAACATTTTTAACTGTACTGCTTTGATAAGTTTTCACGTATTTTGCAGTACTGGAGTATCATCTATTAGACTTCTGCAGTACTTACTTGAAATATGACAATAACGTGATCTATAAAATCCAAATGAATGCAGTTCTTTGTGACAATGAGGTTCCTTAAACTGTTCTGTTCAGAAGCCTGGCAAGAAGGGGTAGAAAACAGATGTCTGCACTGCTTTTAGATCAGATTTCTTCTCTCTCTGGGAAGGTAAGGCTTCCTGTTATGTAAGTTTAGCAGGAAAGTGGAAAAAAAATATATTTCCTTCTATCTTTTATGAACAATATATACTAGCTAATCTCTGAGTAGGCTCCTTCATAATGTAATTCTAGGAGAGGTGTCTCTTTAAATTAAAGTGCATTCTTGTGTAGGATCTGTCAACCTGTAAGTCCACTGCATGTTTTTTCTCTTTACTTCAGCTGAATTTCATTCTTCTAAAATATTCTGTTGCTTTTAATCGTATCACAACAGATATTTCCAGATTATCACAATTCAATTACGTTTTAGCAAAACACAATTCTATATACAGCTTATGAAATGCATCTACCTTTTCTGAAATGGAGGATACCTCATTTTGCAAGTGTGTGTTCTGCATTTCTATTTTGATTTTGAATGAAAAGAGTTCTTGAAACATTTACAAGCCTATTTTTTTTCCTGGATATTATAGTACATTTATTTACATTTACATTTACAGATGTTTTTCCTGAAAGCTTAAAGCAGTGTAGATTTGATTAAACAAGTTTTATAATGTTTAAAGATTAAAGCTTTGCCAGTCAGGACAACTTATAATGTGAAAATGCTGATAGAGATAAAATAACTAAGTTATATTATTTATTTACAGCACAGCTGTTGTTCTGTTACCCAGCAGTATATTTAATTTTCATTTGCTTTACCTAGGTTTTCAGTAACTTTTTTTCTAACCCGTCACTCTGTTCTCCATTATGCTCTGTGAAAAAGAAGTTCTTTTTCTAACACTGCACCAGAAATATCTTAGTAAATAGCTTCATCTGCTTGTTTGTGAAGGGTAATTTGAAGGGAGGAAAAACACACATGGTTTTCAAATTAATGCAGGTAGCTGATTCCAACTATTTCTTAAAGTCCTTAGAGTTCATTCTCGGTCTTTCTTTACAGAACTGTTTATAATGAGATTATTGAAAGACTTGGGAATGCGTATTTGATGTGTGAAATAAGAAATTCAGTAGTTAGTTATCTCAACTGGAGAGAAAACTAGCTCAGTTTTTACTGCTTTTATGTCAAATGATGTTCAGAGTCAATCGATGTGAAGGAAGGAAGCGTTGAGTAAATGTGCTTGTCTTTTAATTGAAGCACCTTTGAAATGATACCGAACTGGTAGCTCAAAAATGAAATCTAAAGCAGGTTTAAGTAATATTTCTTCTGTTATATTTGCTTTATTATTTAGGTGGGAGCTTTGGTTTCATTAGCATGCAATGTAAGCAGTGTAGCAATCCCATCCCCTGCCCAGCTGAGTACAAAGAAATGGAAGGAATATATGGCTAGGAAACCTAAGGTCATTACTGGTGAGTAAGACAGAGATGCTACAGGTATATTTTGATATGGTTATGTGTATTCAACACGTGTGCTTTCTTGGGAAGAGAGCATACGGTGTTCTACTGATGAACACTTGCTGTCGTGTCAACCGGCGTAGGCAAAAGTGCCTGATCATTCCATAGTTCTCTCATCTGCACAGACACGTTTAGGTACTCTTCTCTAATCATTACATACCTGACTGGCTGTTTGCTCAACAGTACATTGTTTCATGGTAGAAATTTATCTTTGGAGAGAGACTTTCCTTTTAATAAACTGTTAAAGAATGAACTTTGGTGGTCAGAGTTGCTGGATGTGCTTTGTAGCCTGCATTGCAAAGCTGCCCCAGGCTAAGTTCCATGTAGGTAATGTGCTAGCTTTAAGCCAGCACCATAGTCTAACTCATCTTTGCTTCCGTAGTCATTTATTTTGCATACTCTTCAATGTGTTTTTTATTTTTAAAGGATAAATATCAGCTGTAGTTCCTGTGTTTCTTAAAAAGATGGTAGTGAGATTTCTCACAAAAAAAGGGCAAGTGGAAGAATTTTATTTCTTACTTTAAACAACATGAGCACTCTGAAGAGCCATCTTATGTCTTGCTATTTTTTAAGTTCCAGAAATTGATCTGAAAGGAGAATCTTGCCGATACTATTTCTTGCTACAAGGCAACGGTTCAGGAGGATGTAAAGCAACCTTGATTCATTCTGCTACCCAAATCAATGGTTTGGCCATTCTTGCTGCTGTAAATAGAATGCTGAAGACAAATGTAGGAGAAACAGAGTCAAGTAAGCTTTATTTATTTATTAACTTCTGTCATAAGTCAGGCGACAAATGCTACTAATACATTATTCGTGCTCACTTTATTTGTTCTGGTCTGTCCTATAGGGAAGAAACATTATACACTTTGATGAATAAGTCTATTCTTTTTTTCAAAGTCATTAAGAAAAAGATCTAGTTTATTCACACAACTTACTATATTTTGTAAATCAACTTCTTGGAGTTGTAGTCAGTCATTTTTCATAACTTTCAGTAGTTGCAGCAATGCAAATGGGGAGGTCAAGGTAAAGTTCATGCAAATCAAATATACAAAAACTTTAAGATATATCATTGTTGGTCTGAAGGTTGATGCCTAAAATCCAATTAGTTGTTATTGATAAGCCTGTTTCTCTCATTTAAAATAAAAACCACAAGGCAGGGAGGCAAGCTGACTGAACGCACTCATGAAACTCAATTGGCAGAAGTAAATATTAACACAGAATGGTTAGCATATGAGCTAGGAGGTGATCAGCTGCTTCACTAGATAAAATCATGTATCATTTATCTTAGAATAGTTGTCCGGTTGTTGCTACAAGATATCTATGTGAATTCATTTGTTTGCTGTCAATAAACAACAAAGAAAAGAGCACAGTGACCTGCATCCTTTTATTTCCTTCTTATCCAGATAAGTCTGTGTGGGATATGACTGACTGCTTACCATTTGTCCTAATTAAAATCCCATTACTAGGTGTCAGAAGACTGAAAGTCCTTGACCGTGTGTTGGGAGAAAACTTTTCTTTCCTAGTATCAAAGTAATGATTTTTTTATGTTCTTTAAATGGCAGTCATACTAACTGCATTATCATTATTTTGGTTTTGTATAGAAAGGCAGAACTAATGGCCAGTCACCTATTCTAGGTTATCCTTGTAGTGTCTTAAATGAATTTCCTGCTTTTTCTTCACTCAGATTTGATAGTCTAGTTGTTTCCCTTGAACTTGAAATAGTATATCCAGTGTGTTTGTGTTGTCTTGCTGTCCCTTTTTAAGAAGTAATGACCCGGTATCTCCCAAGAAGATAGATTATTGTTAATGGGTTTCTGCTTATCTGTGTAGGCTTTCCTATTGATGACTTTATTGAATCTCTGCCACGGTTTTGTGGAAAGCAAATTGTACAGAGGGAAAAGAAACTGTCACATCTCCAGGCATCTGCCTTGAAGGAGTATCTCAGTAAGTAATGGAGAAAGCACTTGAAGTTCTCAAACTAGTATCTAAGAAGTTTTTTCTTTCAAACTGAATGTGACCTCACCTTAGCTCCTCAGTTTTGTAAGCTCACCTTACAAAACTGAGGGGAGCTGGCCAGTTTGTGAAGAAAAAAAATGAAGTTGTAAAGAAACTTTCTTTGATATATCCGTGATTATATGTCAGATAAGTTCTTAAATATTGGGGAAAAGAGAATGCTGAACTTTAATTTGGTGGGTCTTTGATACACTGATACTTGGAAAGTTTGAGCATATTTACCACAGAAAAATTGTGAAACTAGCATTTTCTGTGCTTTGTTTTGTTGTTTTTCTTCTATTTTTTTTTCCCCTAGTGGAACTTACTGTGTATTAACATAATACCAGCTTAGGGAAAACAGGATCTGTACTCTTACAATAGCAGTACAAATGGCAGTGATGGGTGAGAGTGTCCTGTAGGAGAACTGGAGATTTTCCTCTATAAGACTGGCAAGTCCAGATCTGTGAAGCATTCAGACTTGGACGTACTCAGCAATACACGTTTACCAAAATTATGCTATTTCTTAATTCTTCCTTGCCTTCCTTGCCTTCCTTTTTTTTTTAACAGAGAGAAAGAAATTGACTGAGCAGCCTCCAGTTATTTCTACTGATGAGCTCAAAAGCTTGTTAGAACTTACAAGAGAATGCTTTTTGGACCTGTGGAACACTAATGTTCCTGAACCTGTTCTGCAGAAGACTGACAATAAAACTAGTTCACATACAGCAGCTTCTGGTAAGTATCTTTATTTAGAAAGATTTCTATTGATGTGTTTCCACAACCTCACTGGGTAACATGTTCCAGTGTCTCACCATCTTCACAGTAAAGAATTTCTTCTTACTATCCAATCTAAATCTACCCTCTTCCAGTTTAAAACTATTTCTCCTCATCCTGTCATTACCTGCCCTTATAAAAAGTCCCTCCCCAGCATTCCTGTAAGTTCTTTGGTTGCTATGTGTCCAGTTTTGTTGAGTTAGGTCCCATAAAGTTCACGTGTCGTCCTGTAAAATTTATGTCCATGTATGTAGGGTCGTAGTTGACAACAATGCTGCTGGACAGAAAAAACAATCTTGAGAGCCACAGGTCAAATATTTCAGTGGCTGCTTATATAAATTCCCTTGCATTTGGAGACAAATTACCTTGTCTTTCTTATGAACAAGCTGTAATTATTTTGCTTTCTTAGTGTTGTTTTTTTTTTCTTTCTTGCAGAATCTGATTTAATGGAGCCAAATCCATTGGAATGGCCAGAAAGACATGTTCTTCAGAATTTGGAAAACTTTGAAAAAATCAAACAAAAATTGAGGTAATATTTGGTTAAATATTGAAGAGTTTTCTCTGTACTGGAGATTGAACATAAATCTAGAGGAACTGCATACATTCATGGCTGTTTTGTGAACTGTTTTCAACTGTTTTCAAATACATTGACAATTTTTTAGAGAAAGCTTTGTTTAGGGTCAAAACAAAGTTTTTGTTACACTGTGCATTTCCAAGGTTGTTTTGGGATTATTTCTTAGTACTTTAGAGTAGTATTCTTTTTGATTATTTTTATTAACAAAACACAACTAAAAAACAGTGCAAAGTAATGTAGTTCTGAAGTTAAATTACCAGAGTGCTTATGGACTTCAACAATAGTAGAAAAACATTCAAAGTATTATTTTTTTTCCCCCAACATAGCAATACTTGGAGTTCAGCATTAGATTTCTGCTTTTTCTTAATTTGTTCTTAAGCTTTGGTTTTTGTTTCTCAAGTATGTATATGTAGTGCTTCCTTCTAACAAGCTCATCTTACACTTAGCCTGAATTAGTGTAAAGCATGTTGCTTAACAGTAGGAAAGAGGAAATTTTGCTAAACTTGATTGAGAACATCAGTAGTGTCTTTATGATTCCTGTGCTGCATATTGTATGTCTCTTTTTTAATGGGAATTAAATTTTGATCTTTGAGGACAAGAAATGGAAAAAAGAGATGAATAATATACTTCTCGTGTTGTACTTCATAACTAAGTTATAGAAACTGTGTTTAATTGCTCCAGGCTAGCAATAGTTTTGGTTGTTGATTTTTGTTGTGTTTTTGTTTTTTTTTTTTTTTTACTAGAACAAAATAATTTCACAAGTAATATTTTCTTAGATGAGGGTTTTTTACTATTATTATTATTACTTTTTCCCCTAGAGCTTCTATGCTTGCACATTCATCTGAACAACTGCTTGGACATAAAGATAGCCAACGAGAGTCACTGACATCACTTGATGCGAAGGAGTTACTGAAATACTTCACACCAGAAGGGCTGCCAGTTGGTGATCTTCAGCCACTGCATATTCCCAAACGGTATGATACCAACATATTAAAATCACAGAATGGCCAGGGATGGGAGCGAAGGAAGGGACCTCAAGGGTCATGAATCTCCAACCCCCCTGCCACATGCAGGGCCACCAACCTCCCCATTTAATACTAGACCAGGCTGCCCAGGGCCCCATCCAACCTGGCCTTGAACACCTCCAGGGATGGGGTATCTACAGCCTTTCTGGGCAGCCTGTTCCAGCACCTCACCACTCTCTCTGTAAAGAACTTCCCCCTAACATTCAACCTAAATCTCCCTCAACTTAAAACCATTTCCCCTTGTCCTGCAGTTATCAACCCTTTCTAAGAGTTGATTCCCCTCCTGTAGGCTCCCTTTTGGCATTGAAAGGCTGCAATGAGGTCACCCTGCAGCCTTCTTTTCTCCAGGCTGAACAAGCCCAGCTCCCTCAGCCTGTCCTCACAGGGGAGGTGCTCCAGTCCCCTGATCATCCACCGCCTCTGGACCCTCTCCAGCAGCTCCCTGTCTTTCTTGTACTGGGGGCTCCACACCTGGACGCAGATGGGGCCTCACAAGAGCAGAGTAGAGAGGGACAATCACCTCCCTGTCCCTGCTGGCCACCCCTCTTCCGATGGAGCCCAGGATACCATTTGCCTTCCGAGCCACACCGGCACACTGCTGGCTCACATTAAGTTTTTCATCTATCAAGACCACCAGGTCCTTCTCTGCAGGGCTGCTCTCAAGGACTGCTCCTTCCAGTCGGTATGGAAGCCTGGGATTCTTCCGGCCCAAGTGCAAAACTCTGCACTTTGCTGTGTTGAACCTCATCAGGTTCACCTGGGCCCACCTTTCCAGACTGTCAGGGTCCCTCTGAATTGCATCCCTTCTTTCTACCATGTCAAATCACTGCAGCCCATACTCAGAATTGATGAGGGGAATGTGTGTAATGATGAAGTGATAAAATGTGAGTAAAAATCAGGTGATGGAATCAGAGTTTGAGTTTGGAAGTTGCATCATGTATGCATAAGATGCATAGGTGCATCTTGCATCGTATGCCTACCAGTGCAATCAACAATTATGGCCAGCCTTGCTGTTTATTTCTTTTGTCTGAAGTGGCCAAGATGATGATTATGTTTCTAGTATGCATTTAAATAATGGAATAAGTGCCTGATATGCATAAGTGTGCCACTAGACTTTGCCATGGCTGTCCTACAAACTACTGCCACTATACATTCCTATTTCCCAAACTAATATTTCTAGTGTAGCAGGAGTTAGTCTGACCGAACTTCAGTTCTATGATTGTGATTTCTTTCATTCAGTCAGAAGGAGGTTATGTAGGAAGACTACTCATTAAAATGTAAAAAGGACAGTAGCTTAATCTGTTTATTTGTGTCTCTTGACATGCTGACCCAGCATTCCTATCATTATTCTTAACTGTGTTTCTTAACAGTGTATTCTTAACTTCAAGTGCTCCTTGAAGAAAGCTTGTCTACTTCCAACTACTTCACAAGAATTCATTCTTAGTGTGACTGCTGTTAAGTATTAGTGCAGTAACCACTTCTATGTCAGCAACAAGATTAATGTAAGGAGTTAATGGCATACTTTTCAGAGTTTAACCATCTGTTAGACTAAGGCCAGCCTATCCAGCAGAGTCAGAACATGTCTGTAGAATCAGAGCCTCTAGTATTTATGTGGTACATCAAAGACCACTAGATAAGAATATCTTTGCAGTTACTGCTGTTATATTTGTTGACCTTTTTAATAAGAGGAATAAGAATACTTATAATGGAATCATTGGATACTGCCCTTGATACATTTTTGAACTTCATTATGTGTAATAAATTAAGAGGGCTTGTGAGAGGGAAAGTTACAACCTACACCAGGGAACCTTCTTTAGCAGGAGGGTTGGACTGATATCTCCAGAGGCCCCTTCCAACCCTTAAGACCCTGTGAATTTAGAAAACATCTGTAAAATACTTAATGGAGTTTTGAAACTGTTCTGAGCAGATAACTCAATCAAGTTGGAAGATACAGAGTGAAGACTGAATGTCCTACAGAGTTCTTAGCTAACGAGTGCAGATGATTTAGGATTTTGGCTGTATTATAAAATATTTTCATTACATATGTGGGAAAGAAGTTAATAGTTCTTTTCACTACAAAGATTTGTTCTACATTCTACTCAGGTACTACTCAGGTACCTTGTTGTGAAATGTGGTAATTGCCTGGATTTATTGAAAAATTATTTGGGGCAGTGACCTCTAAATTGGTAAAAACATCTACAAGATTGTGTATTAGTAATAGCTTAGTAGACAGCAATAGCTTAGTAGACAGTAGTTGAGCTTAAATTCTTAGTTCAGTGAAGACTTAATTTCCTACTGATGCTCTGTATCACAGGCTTAATGAGCTACAGGATATGCTATTTTAGTCTTGCTCTGCCAAGGCATTTATTTTGACTTCTGGAAGTATAATTTATCCTGGCTGCTTCTAAAATTGGTACTCTACTCCTTTTTAAAATAGATGGTATATATACACATATACTTTTTTTCTTCCAGTGAAAATGCATTCTTTTTGACACCCGAGCTTACTCCTCGGAAGCTAAGAGGTCTGCCTTTTGAAAAAGCAGCTGGATGCCATTATCATGGAATTGAGTAAGTGTTCTCACTTCTTAACTCTAACTATTTTTCAGCTTCCAGGCAAAATGTAAGTAGAAACATTTCAAGCACCGTGAACATAATTATGGAAAGCTTTGTATGCTTTCCCTTAGGTGGGATAACTTTACACGTGCCACCTCTAGCTTTCTTATCTTTATTTTAGCCCTTAGTTTAATTCACCACACCTACTTTGATAGTAATTTAGGAAAGTGGAGGATGGTTCTTTTCTCCTAAGTTCTACTGCTGTTTATCATTAGTGTTTCTGAAAACTTGAATTCAGAATTGGAACTGGCAACGGCAAGAGTGCTCACTAATGCTTGTCAAGTCACTCAAATAGCACAGAGAAAACTTTGTAAGTTGCTTCTATGTAAGTTACTTCCATGTTCAACTGTAGGTGCTTTCAGATTAACAGTCATAAGGTGGATGAGACTTACTGTAAAGCCACCTGTATGTGCAAGCAACCTGAACACAGCACCAGTGTGCAAGTGTCACTTGTAAGAATCTGCAGAAGGATGAATATGCTCAGGACTGCACTGAGTCCCAGACAGCCACCCTTTGTTATTGACCAAAGCTTCAGGTGGATGTGCTTCTTATGATGTAGCTGTTTAAAAGGTTTTTAGAAAATTGTGCACATCTTCATTGATGAGAAAAGGAAAATGGCATACATAAGCACTAAAATAGATAATTCAGCATAAATTCTCTGTGTGGATGAACTTTGTCTTAACACGATGTACTGTATCTATGGAGAAATGCAGTGGGTATCAAGTGGATACCAAGGTTGGTCTCCATGTAAATTTCTGCCTCCTTCTAAAACTCCCATTTAAAATCATTACCATATGACTAATTATACTGCTGTTATTTTTTCCTATCAACTTCACGCACAATTTAGTTAAGTCTACACTGAATATTTGTTATATTTTTCTGAGTTGTAACTCATGAGCCTGTTAGCTTTCTTAGATTAGCAAAAGGCAAAAGATGCAATTAGGTAGATGGGAGAAATTAATCCTCCCAGCTGTAGGAGGAAAGCATTTGGCCATTGGCTTTGGAACACTTGCTGACCTGCTTGACCTGAGCACAGAGTGTTTGAGGATTCAAATTAGGCACAGCTTGTACTGTCTCATGTCATAGGAGAAATGATAGGTAGAGACCACAGGGGGAGGAGGGACGGTGGAATGTGCTCAGAATAAGAGAGAGAAGCAGCAGAGTGAGGTGGTGGAAACTAGTATGAAAGGGAAAAATATGGAGCTGTACAAGCAGAATAGATCCTTTCAGGAGTACCAGAGGGAGCATATGGTCATAGAATCATAGAATGGCCTGGGTTGAAAAGGACCACAATGACCATCTAGTTTCAACCCCTCTGCTATGTGCAGGGTCACCAACCACCAGACCAGGCTGCCCAGAGCCACACCCAGCCTGGCCCTGAATGCCTCCAGGGATGGGGGGCATCCACAGCCTCCTTGGGCAACCTGTTCCGGTGTGTCACCACCCTCTGAGTGAAAAACTTCCTCCTAACGTCTAATCTAAACCTCCCCTTAGTTTAAGACCATCCCCCCTTGTCCTATCACTATTCACTCTCGTAAACAGCTGCTGTGGTCTTTTGGAGCAGTTATCTTTTGTAATGTGCAGTTGTGATTTGTTTCCATCTGCATAGCTGCTATATTTTTATTTGGAAGTTTTGTCAACAAAACCAGGAGTAGTGGTTATAATTAAATCAAATTTCTAGTGTTGTAGTGAACCTGTGCCAGCTCTTGGATCCCGTGTTGCAAAGAGAAAGTAATTGCAGGTAAAGAAGAGCGAGTAAAATGGTAATTTAACTTCTAAAGATAAAAACATTTTTAGCTTTGTAGGGGATTTGATTTCTTAGGGGACTTGGAATATAAATAAGGAAAATTAAATACCTTGAAATTTGTGAGTTAAGAGAACTTATTCTTATCAGATAATGAATTTATTTCTAGTGGAAAGTCTTAATCAGCTGTAGAAATGGATTCAATGCTCTGTAGAAAAGTGAATTTCTCCCTGAATATGAAAGCACTCTGAAAAAAAGAGGAGGAATCAGATCTAACAATTCAATGTAACCCAGTGTGAAGAGATAAAAGTAAAGAATTGTCTCCAGTTCCTGAGAATAGGAAACATTGCCACTTGCTTTGGAGAGTGGGCTGAGACAACTCGCATTGCTCAGAATGTGGGTTAAGCCTCTTGTTCCTCCTAATCATGAAGAAAGTGAAGGGCTAGGGCAGCTTTTTCTCATTCAGTGATGTTTCTGCATGTTAGCATTTCAAAAGATAGGAATCTCTCATATACTGGTGCTTATCTTGCTAAATGTTATGTTTCCAAATTGTGCAATTAGGAAAGAGTCTGTACACAGCCCTGGTAATGCTCCCTATTCGCTGTCTTCCTCGTACACTCACTTCATGCAGTTTTACAGCAGCATAATTTCTAGCAGAACCTCACTAAAGTTATGTCAGTATCATTGCATTTTGGGATTCCTGGAGTATGATATTAGAGTGTATCATTTTATATGTAATATCCCATTATTATCTGGATGTCGAAGTTTCAGTGCATGCTTGCACGGTCTGAGGTCTGGAAGACACTGTATCTGTTACGATGTGATGAATTCTTCATGTATTTGGTTTTAGAGCTTTCCTCTTCGCTGCTTTACTGGAGTGTCACTATACATTAATAGAGGTAGCATCTGTTAAGTACAGGCTGACGATCTAAATGTAACACAGTGCCAACTATAAGGAGAAAAAAATCCATTGTCAGCATCATAACTCACTACTTACTTCAATAACTTCAAGGAAAAACAATCTGTTAATGTCCACAGAAATCTTATTTGCTAGAGCATAAGGTAGAGACATAGAAATAATTAGTACATAATGCAGCTTGTATATTGGGATTAGTCTTAAATATAGTATCAAGTTACATATAATATAAATAAATCTATCAGGTGTGTATTAATTTGTGGGGCCATTTAAAGATATCTTTCAGAACAATATATCAGTCCAAACAAAAGTGCTGGAGATTATATTATAGGCAGAAGTAAGTTGTTCTTTTATTTTTTCTACTTGTAATAAATCAGGGACTGTCTCACAGATTTCTCTCAAATTTAAACTGTAGATACTGTCTAGATAACAGGAAAGCTTTAGAGAGAGACTTGGGATATGCTGAACTTCAAGCTCGTCTTATTCGCTATGAAACTCAGACCACTTGCACCAAGGAGTGCTGCCCTCTGCCGGTCGTCCTGAGCCCTCTGCCGGCTGTCCTCAGCCCCCTGCCATCTCCTGCAGTCTCGTCGGAGCCTGGAAGCGTCCCCGATGGAGAGTCTTTACAAAGTGAATTCAGAACAGAGGTACTGAGGCTAAAACGCAGATCAAAAGACTTGGATTGCTTTCATCCCAAGAAAAGGTAATGCCTTGAATAAAATACATCTTGACATGAAACATTTCAGTCATTTCTCCTGAAATGCGTCTTTTCTTTCATCTTGAAGTGTTTCTTACTGCAGCCATCTAGACAATTGTTTGTTGCTTAGTCATCCTCTATAAGTTCAGTTTTTCTAGAGTGTGGTCTCCTATTGATAGCCTTAATTAATGTAGGCCATGCAGCAGAGGCACTTTTTTGTTTAAGAGACCTGTGATTGTATCTTGCAAAGTCTGCAGTGCCTTTATAAAGACAACAGGTAGATTCTGTCCTAAACAAAACTGTCAGTGCTGTTGCAGTACAAATAAACAACTATATAGGTTATATAGGTTGTGTGTATATCTGTATGTATAGGTTTAGAAAGCCAAGAACTGTACTCTGTAATTGAATTCCTAATCCAAAAGACTTCTGGTACAAGATGACCCACCAGAATCCAAACTCATTAAGTTGTCGGCTTTATTAAAATACTTTCTGACTTCTGTTTGTACCATGTTCTTGTTTTGAAGATGCAAGTAACATATGGTGCTACTGAATTCATGTTGTGTTGTAGCGGTCACTTTCCCTTCACTCCAGTTAATACCCCTTGCAGTCTGGTCATAGGTGTGCTACAGTGAGCTTTTTTTAACAAGAAGATGGTTTGGGGGCTGTTTGTAGATTTTGCAGCTTACTGAGTAGTTAGAAGTGATGTGCTTGTGTTTAGCACATGATAGAATCGAAGTTTTAGAATTACTAACGCTCGTTAAAGCATCAAGCATTACACTGTTCCAGTAGTACTATCATGTCTCAGTTCTTATAGATCAATTGTGACAATCCTATAGGGGCAAGAGAAATTAGGCAGTTTCAAGAAGTTTTATTTTATCCTGAGACTGAAGACCAAAAGCTCTCTACAAAGTGTATGCAAGAAGAAGGTAACTCTTAGTTATCTTGTTTTGTGATGCTCTTTGAAAGAATGTGTAGTGATCCTAGCAATTATACAGCAGCCCCTATAGCAGAAACAAAGCCACCAGAACACTCATTACAAAATAAAGTGCTTTCTCTTTTTTTTTTTTTTTTTTTCTTCTATCCAGGCTAACGAAATCAGAGAGTACAGACTCTCTCCTCTCCCAGGCAAGTGTGGGAAGTGGGAGTCATAATGCACTGGTGGTAACCAGGAAGCACTCTGAAAGATCAGTTTCTTTAACTTCAATGGCGTTGAAGCAGACTGGTCAGTCCCACAAAGCAGCCACGAGGTCTGGTTCAGCAAGCTGTGTAAGTGCAACAGAGTCTGAGACTTCAAAGCCAGTTAAGGAATCAAGATCTCAGAAACATACAAGGGTAAGGCTTTATTTTGTTTGCTTTGGGAATGTTAAAAAAAAAAAAAAAGTTTGATTTCTTTCTTTGTGACTTGAGTGGACAGTGATAGGACAAGGGGGAACACTTTTAAACTAGGACAGGGGAGGTTTAGGTTAGATATTAGAAGGAAGTTTTTCACACAGAAGGTGGTGACACACTGGAACGGGTTGCCCAAGGAGGCTGTGGATGCCCCATCCCTGGAGGCATTCAAGGCCAGGCTGGATGTGGCTCTGGGCAGCCTGGTCTGGTGGTTGGTGACTGCACACAGCAGGGGGGTTTAAACTAGATGGTCATTGTGGTCCATTGTGGTTAAAACCCAGGCCATTCTGTGATGCTATGATTTTAATGTGAACTATGCATTTCTCTCTATTCATTCTACTAAATTTGGTTCTGTTTACTTCTGTAACTGAATCCTGAAGGCACTGAGGAGAGCGTTCCAAAAGTGAGGAGTAAAAAAATTGTATGTGCTAAGCCTTGCCCAAGGAATTAAGTTTAAGAGAAGTAGCAAATAGGAGTAAAAAAGGTGGCAATAAATACCAATGGTTAGGAGTTAAGAAATGTAGGGAATGAATATAAAATCCAAAGCCAACAAAGAAATATCTGTACTGGAAAGATGAAAGCCACTGTGAAAGAATGGACTGATCAGGGAATAGAGAGTAGTTGTACAAGTCTATTAACGGATTTAACACTTAAATACATTGATGTAACAATGTTTTATTAATGGCTTTATATATTGGGAATGCCACTTCTAAAATACAGTCCAGAAAGCTTTCTGGCTTGGCGATGATTATTTAAGTGAATCCCTTGGTACCAGAGAGGACTGCTTGAATGTAGTTATTACAGTGTCAAAGGCAAGTCAGGATGACTTGAGTAAGCATAAATTGTGTCTCATTCATCCCTAAAGTCTCTCTCTCTCTCTCTCTCTCTCTCTCTATATATATATATATATATATTTGTCTTCAAAGTCCCATACGAATATTCCCCGATTCTCTATGTTGCTTTGACATGTAAGCATTCCATTAATTTTTAAGTTGAAGGAAATAAATTGTTAAATAACTCCGTCTAACTCAGTGGTTAGTGGGTTATCGATGGCATTTGTCCAGTGCATTAATGGTAGAGGCGAGCAAAAAAGATTAGGGTAATTTTTTTGTTTGTTTCTTTGAGTTTCATTGAGTCATAGAATCATTACGGTTGGAAAAGACCACTAAGATCATCCAGTCCAACTGCAAACCCATCACCACTGCACTGCTAACAGTGTCCTTCAGTGCCACATCTACGCATTTCTTGAACACCTCCAAGGACGGTGACTCTACCACCTCCCAGGGCAGCCTGTGTCAGTGCATTCCCACTCCTTCTGTGAAGAAATTTTTCCTGATGTCTTTCAGCCTTCTCACTGTACTACAACTCTCATGTCTCCATCTTTATTGGGTAGAATGAAAGAGAACAAGTGTGACTTATTTTTCTTCGGAGAGTTCTTCATGCCAAAAATTGGGATGAACTTTTGAGTGTGTTTCTATTGTTTCCAAGATGCTGAAGGAGGTGGTAGCCAAGACTCTACAAAAACATGGAATTGCTGAGGATCACAAGTGCTTTCCATCATGCAGCCAACGTCTATTTGAGATATCAAAGTTTTACTTAAAGGTAACTGGGAAACATTTTCTTACAATTCTTTGCGCTTAGTTGAATGAGTCTGTTCCTGAATACACCTTGGGATGGATGTATTCCAGATCATGCTAATATAAACGACACAGCACTAGGAATATGTATAGAATATGGATAAACCTTTAGTCTTTAGTGAATATATTTTGGTGGTTGTAGTTCTGTTTGTTTTCAAACCTTACTGAGGAGCAGTCTTTTATGAGATTTAGATAATGTGTTAAAGCAATGGGCTCTTAGGCAGGGTTGTGCTTTTCCTTACCGCTGTGGCTATCTTCCAGCCATAACTATCTCATAATTTTAATGAGCAAAGAAATGCTCATGAATTCAGTTTCTTCTAATTCATCTTACTTCAGTAAGTCTAGCATATAAGGTCACGTGTGTACCGTTGTAAGCTGTGGCTGTTCTCAAGGTATAAATAGAGTTCCTGTTCACAGAATCTGAGGTGATACTTGTGGTAAGTAGAATTGCTTTTAGCTTTATGGAAGCATAGCAAATCTGGGAGACAGTAGATGAGAAGTCACAGGGGGAAAAAACACACAAGGTTATGGGATGAAGAAGTAACCAGTAAGGCAACTTTCTTACAGCAGTTTTGCTTTAAAACTATGGTGTTTCACTTCCTTGTTTGCTTTGCAAATCCCTTGGGAATGAGTGTCAGATGAATGCAAATTACCTTATGTCCACATTGCTGTATGGACCTGTATAGGTCCATATGGGTTAGTGTGGGCTAACTTTAGCATGCTAATTGTTTAAAGACTAGATGTTAATCATTTAAAGATGTAGATGTAGTTATATTAGCATCCTATGTTGCCCTGCAGTTCGTTTTACATTTTGTACTGGGATTATCGTAGTGATATCTCAAGATAATTTTGTCTCAAAATTTATTATCAATTTAGTGCTGTCCTGAGTGCTCTAGTGCCTTGGTCTGATATAGTGAGCCATACAAGGCTATTTTATGCTTTTGCCCTTATGCATATTTCCCAAACTGTGATTGCAGCTATTAGTGAAAACCATCCTTTGCTCATATAAAACTGTAGAATGCGTATCACATTTCTTCTGTCAGAATGAAGATTGCATGCTGGTCAGGATATAAAGAACAGTGATTACAAATAAAGAAATATTTCAGTAAATGTCATGCTGAGTAATCTTTGTCCTTCACCAGGCAGCTCAGCTTCTCCCTCGTGCTGAGGTTACTGGGTAAATAGGTAGCTTATGCAATTCATTGCAAATCCAGTTCCCTAATGTGTTCATGGAAATTCTTGTCAGCACACTGCAAATGTGTGCAACTACCTAACATACTGACTTGGCAGCACCATGTAATGCATGAATAAATTCAGATAGGTTCATGGTTCCATTTACGAGTGAAGAGCAAAAGAAGTGATCCTGCCCTGTAGACACAGAAGACAGTTGTGTTTGGATTTTGTTCTTCTGAGCTGTCTTGCAGACCCAGGTCTGTACAACTTTGTTCTGCGTGCTTCACAAGTATGATATTATAGATAGCATTTTCCTTGGGAGTCAAGAAGTAAATAAATGTTCTCAGTTTTACTTCAGACAACGTTATGTGCTTGCTTTAAGAATAGCCATGTGCCACAGGTTAGGTTTCTTGAGATAACAAGGACTTTGAATGTTATCATTCATTAATAACAAGAATATGAGCATCCTAATATCTTCAGCTTTGTGCTTTAATATTTAGGATCTTAAAACTTCTAGAGGACTTCTTGATGAAATGAAAAAAACAGCGAGTAACAATGCTAAGCAGGTAAGAGCATTTGCTTGATTTGTGTGTTCATTCCTATTAACTAGGCCAGGCTAGAACATGGGATGGTTTGGTCCACAGCTTTAGGAGATGAGAAGAAACATTCATTCCGTTGGCTGTGGATGTTGTTTTGCATTCTGATCCCACAGAAACTCCCAGTCATTAGTCCCATGGCAACATTTCCAGTTGCATATGTTCACGATTTTTGTAGCTGCAGCTGCAGTACTACCTATCTGATACGTCAAAGTGAAAAATGTGGAAAAGTTTATTTTCCTTCAGTTATGACTGAGGAAAAATGTGTATGAAAGCGTTCTTGATTTGGGAGAAGTGTGGATCGTTGGGGAATTCTTCTTTCTGTATCTTCAAGGAAATAAAATTTCTTTTTGAAGTTAAGGAAGCCATGACAGATCTACCACAGGAAGTAAATTTCTTCTTAAAAACAGAGGAAATTAACAATTCTAAGCTTAGGAATAACTGTAAATGAAAGTGACGACAGATGAGTTTTTTTTGTGTGCAGGCAGCACTTCTAAGAGCAGCAGCACAGAGCAAAGTAACTTTCTTTTAGGTTTCAGAAAGCACGCTGAATTTACTTCGTAATTAAAAAAATAAAGGGAGGGGAGAAGGCAAAGCTTTGTATTTTTACAGTACTATTTTCAAAAACATAATTAAATGTGTGGATTTGACCTGAGTTAGTTAAATGAATAAACTTCCCTTAAACTTGAGTACAACTGCGAGATCCTCACAGGTTTTATTCTGCCAGGGCAGTATTGTATTCTGTGTTGTGTTCTCTTGTGAAATGTTTTCTAGAGATTACAAGGTTTCAAAAACAAAGTAGGTTTGGTGTTTGTTTTTGAACAAGTATATTGTACTAGCACACTGTTTCTCACTCTGCTCTTTGTCTGAGGAGACCAGAGGCTGGCTTTGTGCATGGACATTCCAGCCTCTTTGCCAGCAGCATCTTGTCTGCTGACCAGCTCACCCTGTATTACAGAATATATGGAAAGAATGTACATTGTGGGGTGAAGTCAGTCATCCACAGGATCTCAAAACACCTTTTCCTAAAGACAGTGAGTTCTCTAGAACTATACAACTTTTGGGCAACACTTCTCAGCTTATTAACAACTCTCTCCTTTGGGAGGATTTCCTTCTAAATCCCATTTAGAAGAATTGTTAGAAGAATGGTTGTATTTGTCAGATATTCTTGAAAGCAACTTCACAACAAGAGTTATATATAATAATATAATATATAATATATAATATATAATATATAATATATTATATATTATATATTATATATTATATATTATATTAATAATAATAAATATTTTTCTCATTTCTTCTCCCCAGGTGATTGAATGGGTTCTGGAGAAGACTGGCAAGTAGACGCTGCAGAGGCACAGCACCTCTGACTGTAGGAAAAACATTATACTGAGTAACACATGCAACCACCTACTCAAGCACCAGAAGAACTTGGTTGGTATAATGACACAGTCATAGTTCTCAAACACAGTAGCATCTTTTGAAACATTTTATACTGAAAAATTGAATTTCTTAAATCAAATGAGAGAGGTTTTATTTATTATGTTTTATTATTAAGAGGAATACAAGTATATACAAGCTTGGCTTGTTTTTTATAAGGCTTTGTAAGTTTTTCAATGAGTATATTTTTACTGTGAATTAAAACAGAAAATGCTGGATCTAATTTTAATAATCGGACCACTTTGTTCTACCTTTTGCACAAAGACCTCTGTTCTATTTATTACTACTTGCTGTTGTATATACTGAATAAAACTGTTTACAGTGTGGACCTTTTGATGTTTTATATTGTAGCTGACAACAGTTCCTATTCTGCAACTGAAAACAATTAGAATTTGAATAGATGTTTTGTAATAGATGGGGAAAAAAAAAAAAAGCATGTCTTTTGGAATTTGATGAAAGTTCCCACAAAAGGTGCATTAAGAGAAGGACTAGAGCCTGAAATTCTGTTAAAATTTCATGTGTAGTCTTGCTTACAGTTCTAAGAACAACAGTTCAGAATTTTTTTCTCCTCATTCCTCCCTTACCTCTCTGTAGTGTACGCAGTGAGCCCTAGTTTTATGTGCTACCTCACTTCATGAGCAAGCAGAACTCAGCAGTTAATTAAATTGAAGTTAAATTAATTCTGTAGACTCAAGGCCAGCCTGAAACAATCAACAGGAAGGCAGTTAGGGAACTATGAGCAGTTTGATGGATCATTTGTTTGCATGATTCCAATACTAAACTAATACAGCACTGCCCATGTCTCATTTTCACTTCATTATTATGTTGTTGGTTTGTTTTGTTTATAGCTAGTTCATAATGATAGCTTAATAACTCACTGTGCCCCATTTGAGCTGTGATTACTGTCCCTGTGCGTGCTCTTAGCCTACAAAAAGTGCACAAGCTCATTTGTCCTGGCTTACAATTACAGCACTAAAACAAACTATTTTGCAAGTATCGTACTTTTTAATCCCCACATTTAAGATTTCCTGTGGCACAGCTGCTATGCAGTAACTTTTGTGACATGGAATATAATGTCACTATGCCTCTGAACTTCACAATTTTTGTTTATGGAAAAGGAACCCAGAATCTAGTCTGATCTACGCACACTTTGCTGCATAAGCTTTAGATATTTGCTGTCATGTTTCTGTACATCAAAATATAAGTCATCAACATACAGTAGTGTCTATCCACAACCATGCTATGTGCTTACAGAAGAGCAGGGTAAGACAAATCTGATATGATGATGGTGAGATGATTAATTACTTAACAAACTCTCCAGTTCTTTCTTGGGAGTTGTTTTCTAATGTCTGTCATTATTTATACAAGCCAGAACCATCGGAAGTTCTGATGAAGTAAACGGACTGGATGGCTATCTGATATGGAACAGCACTGATGCATTCACAGGAGGTGGAGACTTTTTTCTTCACAGTTTAATTTGAAACTTCAGTTGAGGGGGTTGCTTATATCAAGCAAGATGACAGTTTCCTGAAATTCTGCTAGTGTAACCTCCTGTTAAAAATTACTAATTAGTTTATATGTTTTGTTACTTTCTGGTAAAATAGCCCCATTGGATGGCTAGTTAGAAACTTCTGTTTGCCTCTTAAACAAACAAACAAAAAACTTACAAATCAACGATAGCGTAACAATCCAGAGTGCTTTGAAGTAAGCCAAAGCAGTACTAATTAGCTTTAAACATGGCTATGAGAACACTGAGAAGTTTCTTTGCAGATGGAAATCATAGATCACAGAATCGTAGAATGGTTTGGGTTGGAAGGGTCATCTAGTTCCAACTCCCTGCTGTAGGCAGGGACGCCTCCCTCTAGATCAGGTTGCTCAAAGCCCCATCCAGCCTGGAATTGAACACTTCCAGGGTGGGGGCATCCTCAACCTTACTGGGCAACCTGTTCCAGCATCTCACCACACTCGCAGTAAATAATTTCTTCCTAATATGTACTCTAAATGCACCCTTTTCCATTTTTAAACTGTTTCTCCTCATTGTGTTGCTCCGTGTCCTTCTAAAAAGTTCCTCCCCAGCTTTTCTGTAGGAGCCCTTCAGGTACTGGAAGGCCACTACATGGTCCCTCTGGAGCCTTCTCCAGGCTGAAGATCCCCAGTTCTCAGCCTGTCCTCACAGGGGAGGTGCTCCAGCCCTCTGATCATATTTGTGGCCCTTCTCTGGACCCTCTCCAACAGCTCCGTGTCCTTGTGCTACAGTTAAATCTGAGCAACCTCCACTTGCAATCAGCTGCACCTTGGGATGTGAAGAGCAAGCTGCAGTGAGCTCCATGGCCTGTGGGAAGAAGGGTTATTTACCTCTCATAAAAAGTAAACACTCATTTTGTTACCTGGCGAAGACAAAGTCTAATGATACTCATGGCAGCAATTTACTTGGTAGTGCATTCAGAGTTGTTTCTGATTTACAAAGTACCTGAAGAGAGATGCTGGTTCTAGTTAAAGAGCAGGACTCTTCACACCAGTATGCTTCCCTGACCAGAAACAGGTCAGCTTTATTTTCATTTATTTTTTAATAAGCACCTTGTATCTCAGTTTCCCAATAACATATATGTTCCAATATGTATCCAAGTATTTCTAATGGGGAAGCTTCTGTAAAGACTTTATTTTGGAAAAAGGTGAAACTCCAGAAGGACCCCATTTTAGGATTTCTGTGAGGCTGCTGTGCCTCATTACCTGGGGTAATGTTGGCAGAACAGGCTTACAGCCTCACAGCTGGCTACCTGGGCCACTAGGTTAATAATTAATACAAAGGGGAAGGAAAGTGTTTTTTCCATAACCATCCCTAAGAACAAAGCAAGGCATATGCTGGCATTGCTCCTTGAATGCAAGGAGTTGAGCAGAGGTCTTTCATGACTGCTGTGACAGCCCAGTTAAGTATAAGCAATGCGCTGCTGATACTGCATTAACACATGCTGAAATTACTTTCAAAGTCAATACTCTTATCAGTGTAATGAATAGTTCTTTCAGGTAACTGAACTTAGAACAACTGAGATTTAGAACATCTCTTCCCCAGCCCCAAACCAAAGGACAGCTTTCTACATGGCTTGTTTGGGTACAAAGTAAGTTCACCTCACAAAAAAATCCAATAAATGACTTTATTAAATATATTCTTTTCCTCTAAAATATAAATATTCACTATACTCTTATAAATGTGGAGTAAGTCCGTATTTCATTTATCTATCCCATCCAAATATGAATCAGTCCAAAATCTGAAAATGAAGAAATAGTATCTGTAATTATCATTATTTTTTCTATAAATATATATAATAGGAACTTTCTTTGCAAACTGTTTAGTTATTCACTTATACTTCATATAGTACTGAGCACCTTAGATTACATATTGTGTAATTTCATTGTTGGTACTAATATAGGAATTTGAAATATTTACAATGCACGTACATGTTAAGTATAACATTCCAGTGATTTATAAATGCTAAAGGAATAAGGAAATAGTGCAGTACAGTTTACATATGCTTTTAACCTATCCCACAGAATGCGAGTTCTCACTCTAACCTTTGGAACTTTATAGTCTATAGCCTACGTCCAAATTTTTAAGTTATGCTCTGAAACAGCAATGAAATACTTTGCAAACAATGTCCTGAATGACCTTTTAAAACCATCACACAACGATTTACTTGACAATGTGATCTGAGTTCATATCCCAAACCCCAGCCTCCAGCATACCGACTGCTCGCAGCTTATCAGATAATGCTATCCCAGAAGCTTCCAAGCAAAGGAGACCCAAATAACTGCTGCAGAGGGATATGAGGATGGCAGCAGTAGCAAAGTGAGAAATGTGCATTTGGAAATTATTGGTAAGTTATGCAACATTGCTCCTAACTTGTGACTTCACACAAGGCATTAATTTTTAAGTACACGTACCATGACAGTAAAAACAAAGTTCACAGATAGGTAAATCATCTTCAGACTTTTCACTGGAGAGAGGCACTGGGAGCAGGGCTGCTCTTCCAAATGTCAATGTAGCTGCTGTTCTGAAGCAGCTGTTTTCACTATTTGCAAATTCAGCCTATCATCTTAATTTTTCAATTAGCTTTGATGGTTAAGATACCTATGGAAACCACCACAGTCTAATTCCTACCCTGTGATAAGCACTATGACATTTAAATCTCAAGACTTAGCTTAAAAGCAACATGGAACCAAACTGTGTTTTCAGTCTTCTTTGCCAGCCAAGTGACATTACACTGAAACTCACTGGCTTTCTGAAGAATAAAGTAGATGTAGTATGACAAGCAAAGTTCTGCAACGTCTGATTACTTCCTACGTAATTCCTGTCCTTCAAAGTGTGAATTTAGGGCAAGACTCCAAAAGCAAACAAAAACCAACTCAACATGAAGCTGTTCCGTTAACAATTTAAGAACAATGTAAAAGCAGTTCATTCTGTTTCTATTCCCACCCAACTACATGAAGCCAACTGAGTAGTTCCAGGACCAAGCTGAACACATAGTCTCACAAAGAAAAACAATTTTCCTGCAAGAGAAAGTCTTCCTCCTTGCAAATAAGCAAAATCAAGACCACACAACCAGACCTGGTACAGCTGAGGGGTTGACAAAGTTGGAGGAGGATGGGAAGCTCCTAGTACGACCTAGCCTGGCTTCGTGCTGGAAAACTGAAGTGGGAATGTGCTGGCAGGAGATCAGGTCACATGTCCCATTGGATTTGGATCTCTCTTACCTGAGCCTGGGAACTCCGTTAGATGAAGCTCCAGGTCATTGGAATCATCTGGAAAGCCACCATGAAAGCACATCCGTGTGTCCATACAGAGGATGCTCCCCTCCTGCCTATGCCCTGCTGCCTTCCCTACAGGTAGCGCTGCATCAGATCCATCGCTAGGAATGTACACAAGATGTCTCTATCATTTAACTTGAAAGGACCCCACAGCAGGGACTGTGCAGCTGGTCACTGACCACCTCAGTATTGCTTTGGAGTACACTAACCACAGAGGCTGTCTGTGTGCTCTGCTGGGTGTGCAGCAACATGTTCTGATGGCTTCTCACAAGAAATTCTGCAAGTGGGGTAAAGGTTAGAAGAACCAACACGTGACTTCTAGGCGCTGGGACAATCTTGCTTATAGAAATTCCACTCAAAGAACCGTGAGTCTGCATCACAGCCAATGCCCACTCCTTTCTGCTTAGCCCTTTACTTATTCTGCATTAACCAGCACATTGAAATAAGCACGATTTATGATTCTGAAATATTTACACATACGGTACTACACTCTTTTACTGTCTGATAAGGGATTTTAAAATCCCACTATTTACACTGTTTTCCTTGTCATGCCACCTCTTCAGCTGATCATAATTTAGCCTTGAAAGGTTGACAGAAATGACCAAGGACTGAGATAGAACCCCAGTCTGGTGCAGGCTGCTTGCTGCTACAGGTTGCCAATGATGACTGTACTTCAGATGAGTGTGGTTGCTCCACTTTTCTTTGAAGAAACAGATGTGTGTATCGCATTTATGCCACCAAACCAAGTCTTGTAATCTTAGCCGACAGGAAGGAATGAATGATGAACACAATTGGTTTTGGACAGGAATGAAGGTCCAGTTGCTGAAATTAAAGGAAGAAATCAAGTTGAAAATAATTAGACTAGATTACAGCTCAAGCAACCAGTAATTTATGGAGCGTTTACTACATTAACTGCTGTCTGGTATTTTCAACAGACTTCTATTAATAACAGCCCTTTATTACAACATACTGTTTTTTCTTTGCATGCAGCTGCAAATATTTTAGTCACTAAGGAAATAAGAAGCGTGTTGAGAGCAGATGAGATCCATGTGCCCCTGGGCTTACATCCACCTGGGTAAGCAGCTAACATTGACTCCAATGCTGTAAGCCCTTTTCTAAGAGTTTCAAACCCTCCATGTTTTCAGACTGTTTCTGACTAGGGATGGTGGTGTGACTGCTGTGTCCAATACCGTCTTGTACTTTTCCCTGTGTATCTGCTCTTGGTCACTGCTGAAGCCAAAACATTGTACCATGCTGTACCATTGTACCACTGGCTGTTCCAAGAGGCTGAGAATAAGCACATTACAGAATGTATATTATCAAAGGTGATACAAAGAATTGAGCAGCCAATAAGCTCTGGAACCACTAGAAGATTTGGCTAGAAAAAAACATATTTATGGTATCTAAACTGTTTGTAGGAATAAACATTTTTAGGTTATGTGACAACTAAATTTAAGGGTTAAGCAGACAGTTTGCACTACATCTGTAGTCCCCATTTTTTCCCACAATTAGATTTTGAAAAGTGTCTAAACCATAGTTTGTCACATGAGATGAAGTACATATATGCATGCTGAAATTATTAACAACATCTCATTCTTCAGTTCTTCTACTCACAATCATTTAAAAAGGTCAATGGATACATATAAACATTCTAACATCTGGCTATACTGAGATACAATATTTTTGTAAACATAAGTAATCTTTCATCTCTCCTTGCATTATTTTACCTTTTTCTATTTTTAGGTTGTTTCTTTCTAAAGCCATATCATCACGCTGCACTGGAAGCATGGCATCTACATATTGCTATTGGAACCACACTGGCCTGCTCCTGTTAGTGCTGCTCCACCTTCACAGCCTTAGGGACCACCAAAGAGATGGTAATGTGCATCATCCCCCTGCTAAATGCACTACTTACAATTTCTCCATCTTTTCCTCCGAAGTCTAAATAAAGCATCCTTATCCCATCATCTGAGGACATTTTCAGTTTTTCATAGGGGTACTGTGCAATTGTTTTAGAGAAGGCACCGTCTTGTGGTTCAGTTGTAAGAGAGAATCCATGTTCATAATGGATGGTCAAACGGCACTCCTGGCTTTTGTACGTGCAAGCTGAACAAAGAAACAAAATTCAGACCATAGCACTCTTAAAAGTAACAAATGCAATTTAGCTGCACAAATTTGCATTCTACATTTGATGTCAACAGTATCTTGTGGAAACTAAGCCGTTGTAGAACAAGGTTAATGATGTTCTAACGATATACCTGCAGATTTGGATAATCAACTGGAGTTGTTCTGCTGAGCATGGCCCAGGCAAGCTTTGTAGCTGTGGTCTACATACAGGATTACAATTCTGCTTGGTAGTAACATGGCCAAAATCAGTTCTTATGTTTACTCACTGCATTCTTCCTGTAGCAATGCACATCTACGTGCTGACTCAAAGCAGCTTTCTGAAGATGGCTCGAGATGGCATTTCTTCCTCCCAAGCCTTGTCAGTCACAGCTATTCTTCTTGTGTGACAGAGCCAAACTCAATGAATGCGTTGCACAGTGCGTAACAAAATTAGAAGCTTGAAAGGCTATCCCTGCAGAATTCTGGCAAACACAAAGACACTCTGGAGTCCTCATTAGTGTCATAGTAATTGAAAAAGGGCCCAGATAATTGTATATAATAGCAACTGCAGCAAAAGTCTGCATCCTTCTCTCAGCTCTGAAACATACCATGATCCAAATTAAAAAGGTTTGGGTGCTCACATCCCAAATTCCTTTTCTTTCTCTCTTCCTGCAAACTCCTTTGATAACTAAGACTTTTTACAGGCTTTTAAGGCCTGATCTGGTGGGTGGCAGCCCTGCTGGTGGTATTGAGGTTGGAACACAATGGGTTTTGAGGTCCCTTCCAACCCAAGTCATTCTATGATACTGTGACACGACTTATAGATCCTTGGGACACTCAAGGAAAAGGTGTAGCCTAAAAGCCCCAGGGTCATTCTGTGCTGGCAGCAGACAGACCACAAGAGGCATTATTCCAGAGTGTCTGCAGCTAACTAACTTTTATTTGTTAATTTTGCAAGTAGAGAAATGCAGAAACATGACATATGCTCAGGGAGGGAAAAGACCAGTCACCACAATCCGGCTATTGATCCGGATTGCATTTCTTTTCACTCTTTTCAAGTGTGCAGAGCTGGGTGAACAAATAACCAGTTCATGCCTGTGAATCTGCCTGTCCTCCTCTGCCTCTTTCCTTTGCATGAAAAGCTTCTAACAGGCTCTCAGAAGTCTCTCGACTCTCAAAATTAGTGCTCTTTTCTGTGGGTTTCTGGACAAATCTCTGGAAGCTGCTATTCCATGACATAGACCAACTCAACTGACTACAAACTTGTGTCTGAGACCACATGAGGAAAACAAGATGAAATGCCAGAATGACAGTGACCATGTCCTTGTTTTGCAGTACTGACTGCAGGTATCATACCAGCTAGGGCTGGCAGGGAAACAAAGTAAGACGTGTGAAGAAGCAATGCTGTGTCTGCTACTCACATGTTGTGATTTCTGTGATGAGCTCTGCAGAGTTGTGACAGCCCTGCACGATGCTCCTTGTCCACAGTGAGAGGTCTCTGCTTGTCTCTGTCCTGAACAGATGTGTTTCGATCCCTTGCCGCGTACCGGTACGGGTTGCAAAGGACAAATCCACCCCAGACTGCGGTGAGCCTTTTCCTGGACCAGAATGCACCAACCTGAAATTGGATTGGGATATACACTGGTGACTATAAAACAATGTTATAAGCATTGAGCTGCTTCCACAGAGGCCATGGGACCATCACTACAGAGCACTGTAACTATATCACTCCCTAAGTAAAACTATTCTGTCCATCTCTAAATGCATGCCGTTGGGAGTACAAGAACTCACGTCTCTAAACATAAACCTGAAGTGACAGCTACTATTCAGAGGGTGAAGGTCCACAGAAGAGGGTACTGAGGCAGCCAGCCAGGCAGGTGATGGTGAAGATGCTGCAGAGGGCCAGGACTTCCTTATCAGTTGTCCACAACACTCTTCTGGATAAGCAAGTGAGAGAAATTACTTTCTGGTTGTGGTGATGGGTTTGGTGACAGATGGAAATGTTCACTCAGCTACAGCGGTTGAATACTGTCAAGCTGCTCTTGCCATAAAACTTAAACATATGCAGACAAACTCTACGATAAATGGATAAAGTAATGATGCCCATGAAGGCTGAAGTTCTGTAAAATATGCAGATGCCATGTGCTGCCTTGTGTATACTTCTCCCATAAGGTACCTGTAAAATGCAAAACGCTGCAGCTATTTGTGACCCCAAACTTCTGTTGCATTTTGCTGCTATTAAAATTTCTTTGCCTGACACCAGCTGTTCTTCTCCTGTGATTTTGGAAGGTTTGTCCATCACAGCCAACTCTGACTGCACAAAATGCTTTTGGAAAAGAAAATCAACACCTCATAATATTTCATTCCTATTAAAAACTATGCTTGTTTGTTTTTTGTTTTTTTTTTTTCCCTGCAGAAGCATGGGACTGTGAATACAGAATCCACAGAACTGAGGCACTGATTCAGCTGAGAGCAATGAATTGGAGAAGCTTGCCACACTGTGAGCTCCAGGCACCAGCCCTCAGAAGAGCCACAAAATGGGACCTGGGAAATTCTGAAAACTTAATTTCTACCCCTGCTTGCTTTTCTGTAGGCAAACGATATATTTGTATGAGACTATAAAATACATACATAACACGGCAGTAGAACATATGCTGAAGCATAGAACATTAGGCTTTATGCATTATCTACTGAATACTGTTTGCCTTCAAATTATTGTTTTGCATCTGGAAGGTTAGCTGGCATCATAAAGTAGCTGTTTCAATAGGAAAAAAGAAAGGCAAAAAGAAAAGAAGAACAATAACTTCATTTTTTCAGTTACTGGAATACTAACCATAAGACAACTGAACATTTCCCAAATTCCCTGGCAGTCCATACCCAGGATCTGCATTGTGCCCAGCAGGCATCCCCCCTTTCAGGTTTGCTCACATTCAGGAGTCGGTGAATTTCTGTGCATTCTGAGTCTCCTCCTCCATCACCCACCACCAGGACGGCCGGGAGGCAAGGTGCAGTTCGTTGTAAGAGATAAAGCTCCTTTGTACAGGCTTCAAGAGCTGTGCTAAAAATTATTCTCTACTTCAGGTACTGACTGTGTCATAGATGGTTCAAAGGTTTTATTTCCTTTCAAAAATACCCCAAATTCCCAGATCTTCATGCATTATCCATTGCACTCAGGCTTTTCAGCATATGAATAGAATGGAGACATACTTCACAAATCAAAGTATGCTGGCTACATCTGACACGAGCCGTTCTCTCGCAGCCTTCTCACTCACATTATCCCAAGCTGCACAGACAGGCAGGGGAACATTTGCTGGTATTTCTGCAGCACCACCAGCGTGGATGTACTCAGCTCCATGCAGGTGTCTCCCAGCGCTCCCTAGAGCCACAGGGCTGCCAGAGGGCACAGGAGGTTGCTGGTGGTGTGGGCTGCTCACTCAGCATGCAGCAAAACGCAGCTCTCTGCACGCTCCAGGGAGCCAGCATGGCACCTGCTAATGTTCTCTAATTGTTCCCTGGTCTCTCTGGGCTCTGAGGACCTTTTTGGCATTACTCTTTGCAGAGATGTGTGCAGTACAGCACGACGTGCTGGGGGAGACTCTCTGGGACCTACACTGCACTGCAAGGCTATGAGAATTTGAAACATTGGCTGCAACACAGTGAAATCCAGTGGCCTCTTCAAAAGGACACTGAAACCAGGACTGACATTCACAGCAAGTGTTCAGCTGCTCACTGGAGACTGATCTCAGGAGGCTGTCTACAAGTGCACTCACACCACTATAATCTGACCTTTCCTAGTTTGAAACCACTCCTTAACCCTTAACTTACTATTTGAAACCTGCTCTTAGACAGCTGTCCCCTTTGGAAGCCTCTGCACATGCAGCAGTGCTTCTTCTGATGTGGCTTTCTGGGCTGTGAGGACACGTTGCTGGCTCATGTCCAGTTTCCCATCCAATACTCTCAGATCCTTTTCAGCAGTAACAATGTTTGTAATGACAGGATGTTTATGTAAAAAGTTGGATTTATGTACGTAAGTCACCCAGACTGTCCTGTGCTCATAATCACCACGTTTGCAATCTATACTGGCATCAAGCATCAAACTGCTCTAATATTTTCTGGTTACAGAACTCAGCTTTGCACAATGGTTACTTGAGATACTTGATCAGAGTGCAACGTGTGCTTGTTTTTCCTCTCTGATATGATACATAATGCAATTTGATTGCAGACATTTAAGACGGAAAGGCTTAAGCCCCCACTCCCATGCTGTAGGGAGGCACTGTTATTCCTTCTTCAGGCATGAAGAAACATGGGAACAGATTATGACTAAAAGGTCCTTGGAGTCAGGGCTATGAGCCAGCTGCTGTGCCTCCTAGTGCAGAGACTTAAAGGAACAATTTACATCTCCTCATCTCAGTTTTTTTTATTTAGCTATTATTTATATTCTACACAAAGTTGCCTAGAAAATATTTTTAGATCGTAATAGCATCCCCAGGTTGAAGGCAAACTTATCAACAAACAGAAAGGGCATGCTGAAATTCTGCTTATTGAAATACTATAAGATTGTAATCCTTCTACCATTTCTCAATTTTCTCTCCTCATTATGTCTTGGGTAGATTAAGCATGACTCTGTGCAGTATCTGGCACTGAAGTTTTCCAGTTTCAGCAGCTTTTCAAATATGCATTAGCTAAGCAAAAATGTTTTCCCAAGGACTCATAAAAATCTGAAAGATGGGAGCAGCCAAGATTACAACATGTGGTCTGCAAACTTTCCAGGTGAAAAGTTCTCAATTGCACTGATCGATGCACAGAGGGGATGAAAAAACATGTCACAAGGAGGGTAATCACCAGCATGAACAGAGCAGTCAGTACTGATAGCAAACCGTGTGTATTTTCTCGGTTTAAGTACCTGGCGTGACAGCACATAAAATCAGAATCCTGCAGGGTTTTAATCAAAAGCATCCACATTAGTAGGTGTAATGATTTAGAGAAACTATCATCAGTTATCGCAGACCTTGAGGATTCAAGTATTCATATGTATTTATCAGATTGCAACTCAGTTCTAGATGCCATCTTTGGTATTTCTGTTACCTTTTTACCTGTTTGTTAAATCACAGACGGGGGCTGGATGCTCTGTGTGCCATCCATCCTTTCCAGCCCCAGTGCCAAGGACTGTACATTTTTTCTAGAGAGTCTAATCCAGTGCTTCACCTGCATACTGAACTTTTGCAGAACCTCCTCTGCCTTAAATATAGCCCATCCTGTTGTGTCTACCACAGATCCAGAGAACATGCTGCCTTGGCCTCTGTGTTCCACCTGTGAATACTTGAAAACTATTGGAACGTTAAGAAAGTTTTCTTAAGTATTCCCTGTATCCAAGGGAGACCCTCAGCGCAAGAAGGATGTGGAGCTGTTGGAGCAAGTCCAGAGGAGGGCCATGAAGATGTTCAGAGGGCTGGAGAACCTCTCCTTATAAAGACAGGGGGCAGAAGCTGGGCTTGTTCAGCCTAGAGACGAGAAAGCTCTGTGGAGACCTCATTGCAGCCTTTCAATACTTGAAAAGTACTTACAAGAAAGCTGGAGGAAAAGAGGAGATTTAGACCAGACATAACAAAGAAATTCTTTACTATGAAAGCGGTAAGGCACGGGAACAGGCTGCCCAGAGAAGTTGTGGATGTCCCATCCCTGGAGGTGCCCAAGATGAGACTGGATGATGTGTGAGCATCTAGGGGAAGGGTGAACTGGCTGGCAACCTCAAGCCAATCTGGGGCTGATTGAGAGAACAAACTAGAAAAGCAAGGCACAGGTGTCTCCTAGCAGTGACAAAGCAGTAGGACAGGTATACACGTGCAGAGCTCACTACACCGAAATTTTAAAGGGTTATAATGAGACTTGGGCAGCTCCACAGGTGTGTGGAGGTCAGAAGGCCATGGAGTTGTACCCCTAATCTCCTGACAGCAAACAACACTTTGCTCCTGGCAGGAGGATGATCCACCAGAATAAACTGACTTTGCTGAATTGCCTTTTACTGCAAGCTAAAATTTAGAAATTAGTGATTGCCCCACACCTGAGACACGCTAAAGGACATGCTCAGGCTGTTATCAGCAGCCATCTGGGTTTAGCCAGCAGGAGGGGCTGGAGGTCAGGACATGGCAATCATGGTGTCCCTGCACTGTGCTGACCACAGGTGGGATCTTCTGCCACTTGAATGAAGAGGACTCAGATCTGCTGGCAGATGACACCCTGAAGCAGTAGGGAGGAGCTGCACCATGTTCTGCTGGTGGTGTTCCATGAAAAGCAGCAAAGCTTGTTTTGGGGCAGAAGGAATGTGGTCAGATAACTTATACTCTTTCAAACAGGATGGGGAACTCATAAGGAAACAGGTTCAGCTGAACATCCCCCATCCTCTGTGTGGCCCACAGTGAGCAGCAACAATGTACCACTGAAGCACCACTCCCAGGGAATTCCCAGTGTTTCTTCCCCTCATGCAAGATTCATGATCCACATTATGGTTCTCCAGCGGTTTGAAAAAAGAGCAGGGAAGTATGCAGAAATATTCCTATTTACAAACTCAGTTCCATCCACCTCTCACTGACGCTGCCCAGAACTCCCTTCCTGCTGGGCCAAACACACACTGGCGAGGCGGGATTGCAACAGGAGGAGCAATAAATTACTGCTGGCATTGGCACATTCTCACAGAGGTGTAATTACCATGTGCTAACACACCACCACGTGCCATTCAACATCACATTAAAGTCCAGTGACACACCCAGACACAATCCCCTGCTCCAACACCTTACCCAGTTTTTAGCGTCAATGGAAATTGACAGATTTCAATGGAACTGTCAACATTCAATGCCACCAGGCACAGCAGGCTGCAAACTGCAAAGCATCGAGCTCTCACCTCATTTTAAGGTAAAAGAAGGCAAATCACAACTTGGTTTCCCCTAAGTTTGAAAGTGCCATCATGGGTAGGTTGATCAGGACAAAATAACCATTAGTTTACTAAATGCACCTTTTTTTTAAAAAAAAATACAATGGTTTAATAGTAAACCTCAGCTTATTTAGGGAGGGAATGAAGAGACTGGGAACAAAAATTTACTAATGAGAGTGCAGTAAATGACCCACTGCTTTTGGCAATGTGCTATCAGCTCTTCTGAAAGAAAATTCATTGAAAATAGTACAACAGTGGCCTGTAGCAAAGCCAAAACAATGCAGCAGCAGCTCTTTCTCAAGCCCTTTGACCACACTGGCAGAGAAATGTGATTAAGATTCACATCAGGAAGCACAGACAGTTTCCACTGTATAAAGACAACCATGGGAAAACTCCATCTGAATTAGTGTTGATGGATAGATCCAAAATATTGCAGATGGTTATTTCCAACCTCGATTCAAGAATGCGTCTTTCAAGTTCACCATTTTAAACTAAAAAAGCCAAGACTTCCTAGAGCTAGAACACATACTGAAATGATCTCTATCATACATGCAAGACCCCATGAGCCCCAGATCATGGACACAGTACTTCCACATCAGCATGTTCAAACCAAGGCAACAATTTCCCATTTGTCAGTCTGGAGAAGTAGCTGGAAATGTGAATGCTTCTGCAGATTCCTCAGGTCTGCATGCTGAGATAGGAATCTCAGGAGATCAAACTCTCAGCTATTTCAGCTCTTCCAACCTGGCCCAAACTTCTACATTCATTACCTTTCCAGTGCGATTCTAGCAATCAGCTTTGGCCAGAGCTTGAAGTGGAGAAAAAGCGAGGAGGAACAGTTAGGCTGAGCATATTCTCCCATTCAAGAAGAATCTCATTTCCAAGCCATGGCATTCTAGATGTGATCTATAGATGTACGTACAATCACTATACCTGATCTTGGCTGATCAACCATTTCCAACGCTTCTATAGCTGTAATCAAAAAGCACAGGTACCTGGTGGCTAGGAGAGGGTAGGTGTGCAGAGGGCTGAACCAAGCCTCCTTCATGCGTGGCATGCTCTCATATATTAAGAGGTCCTTCTCTGTCAAGACCACTAACACTGGCTTCCAGTGCTTCTCGTTGTCTCCCGGCACCTGAAAAGAGGAACATTTCAAATGAAATGAGACAAAGCTACCATGATGCAAAGCCTGACAACATGAACATCTTGAGCCCTGGACAAGACAATGAGTGAGTTTTTCTTCTTTGGCATTTTGACATCTCTAATATGAACTCACAGCCAGATGCAGCAGGAATGGGAGTAAAGCACAATGAAATCTTCTGCTCTCACTGACAACACCATTCCAAAACTCCTTGCAGCCTTCACTCATTAGAGCCTGCTCCATAAAGGCAGTAATAGAATAACACAGAGACTGACTGTTGCTTAGCTGTGGTATGCATGAAAGGACCTTAAATGTATATTTACAAGGAGTACCATTCATGTGCAGCTGCCACATTAACCTGAGTGCTAGACACTACTGAAGTTGTTTCTGTGTTCAAAACTAAAAACTATATCATCAGTATTATTTAACAAGGTCAGGTAGTAAAAAAACGCTGCTTTGGGAGCAGATGGGTTTGCTTCTTTCCTCTGCAGTTCACATTTTCATTACTTTCATTTCCCATAGTTTTACAGATGTCAGTTTATAGCACAGGGTTGATCTGAAGCACCGACTCAGAGATGGATTTGCATCCACATTTCAAACCCATTTGTAGACAATGTCAAGTAATTGGGACATCAAAGCCCTTTACCAGCTGCAGAATCCAGATGTGGAATTCTGTTTTGCAGCTCAGGCATGTTGTTGTCCACATGGCCACACACTATGAGGATTCTGGTTTTTAGTTAGTTTAATCTGATGTCTTAAAATAGATGGGAACACAAAAGGGTCTTGACTTTCACAAATGAATCACTTTTCTTTTAGTTCACATGAAAGAAAAGACATCACATTACATAGAAACAAGCTCACATTACGTAGAAACAAGCTCACAATCTAAAACCCACAATCTAAAACCCAAACACCTTGGCTGTGTATTAAAGAAAATTAAACAAATTATGAGACTCTCCAGAGAATCTGGTTGTCTATGTGACTCCTCCATTAAAACTTTGTCCAGCAAAGAGAAGCAGCTGTCTAACATGTGTTTCTTTCTTCATGCCAACCTATTTGGCACAGATTTGTGTCACTGGGCACATCATTTGCTAGAGAAAAAAGAAATCATCTTTTTTACATAAGAGATAAATCAAAGATTGGCAAGGCTGGGAATGACACAGTAGGAATGGTGATTCAGATTCACAAGTACCATGTGCTCTAAATGATAGCCTCAGACTGAGAAGCACATTTGAAACATTCTTATTTTACATGAAGACAGATTCCAATGCATTTCTGAACTTTTAGGAAAGCTTCACACAAGAAAACCAACATCCAAGTCAGATATTAAGCTTAAGCCAAAGATTCTTGGCTTACATAATTTTTAAAAGTAAAGTAAGAGTAAGAGGACAGAGTATGGGGCATTACTTCTTTTTTTTCCTCTGTCTTTTTTTGACTTCTGTCATCACAAACAATCCAAAGACTCTGGGAAGCTGCTCACAGCTTTCCCGCAGAACTATCCCACCTGTGCAGTATTTTCAAACACAACTTCTGTGATTAAGTGGCTGGTCAGCCAACTGAGAGTCCAGAATGGTTGGGAAACACTGCTCCCAGTAAACCAACCACAAGAAAGGGAATACAACTAATTTTGCCAGCTGTTCACACAACTGTTTGCTGGACACCTGTAAATATCAGAAGCCAGATATTCTAGCTGAGAAATGAGTGGATGCTGCATTTACAACCTGCGCAGCGAAACCCACAGCTTCGCTTTTGTCCTTCTCAAAGACATGGTGACTATGGAGAAGTTCCTCTGCCTTAAGGAATTGAAGGCTTTTCCTCAGCTCTGCCTGAAGTGATCTGATCCAACCTCTCCTTGTAGGATGCATCCCTTATTTATAAAGCATACAACAGGAATCTCTGAATGGCTTGGGTTGGAAGGGACCTTAAAGCTCATCCAGCTCCAACTCTCTGCTGCCGTCCACCAGCTCAGCTTGCCCAGGGTCCCATCCAACCTGGCCCTGAACATTTTGAGGGGTGGGGCACCCTCAGCTTCTCTGGGCAGCTGTGCCAGTGCCTCATCATCCTCTGTGTAAAGAATTTCCTCCTAATACCCAATCTAAATCTCCACTCTTTTAATGTAAAACCATTTTCCTTCTCTTATCACTATCTGACCATGTAAAAGGTTTGCCTCCTTCCCTATAATATAAGCCCCCTTCAAGTACAAGGCTTCAAAGAGGTCTTCCTGGAGCATTCTGTTCTCCAAGCCGAACAAGACTCAACTCCTTCAGCCTTCCCTTGTAGGAGAGGTGCTCCTGCTCTCTGAACACCTTCACAGCCCTCCAAAGGGAACAGGTGTCAGGGAGAGAGGAGCACAGTGTTTGCCCATGTCCTTCAAGGAGCACTACCCAGGAGAAGAGCCCTGTGATGCACACACTTTTAATCACATTTTTATAAACCTTGCTGGGACTATAGCTGTCTCATTTGTAAGGAAAGCCGGTGTAAGCAATATACTGCTGCCTGAAGCAGTACCTGAAGAAGGATTTTGCATCTGAAAGCGTGTCTGTTTTTTTCCAAGTGTAACAGCTGATCTAATAAAAGATATTGCCTTTCCCTAAAACCTTGAATTGCATTACTGTTCACTAATTTCAGATGAGTTTGCATCAGGCTCTAACAGCTGATGCCGTGTTGCTCGTCAGGCAGTAGGTACTTCTGTAAGGTGTCAAAAAGAACATTTTGTCCTGCAGATGGTAACAGCAAATTTTACAAAAGAAGAACAAAGTCTGCAAATACAGCATTAGCCTACAGGGCACATTCAGAACGAATCAGCACGGGAAATTAATCCAGATCAAGCAACAGGGTCATACCAACCATGAGTAAAACAATAAGTTTTAAAACAAGAGGAGAAAGCATGCTGCTTATTGACAGCTAAGAGAAAGATCTGTTCCAACAGTAAGGATATAAAATCTGAAATATAACATGAAATGGTTCTCTAGAGTATATTTAAGTATCACTTGAGACACATTTTAGAGGCACCCTTTTAGATGATGGTTAGGGCTGGAAAAACTTGGCAGAATTCTGTCACTTGTAGAAAAATTCTTAGAATCATAGAATATCCAAAGTTGGAATTTCATAAGGACCACTGAGTCCAAATCCTGGCTCTACAAAGGACCGCCCAAAAATCAGACCCTATGTCTGAAAACATCGTCCAGAACTCAAGAGCTCCCTGAATTCCAGCTGATCAGGGCTGAGCCCACTGCCCAGGGCAGCCCATTTCAAGTCCACCTCCCTCTGGTGCAGACCCTTTCCCTAACCCCCATCTGACCCTCCTCTGGCACAACTCCGTGCTGCTTCCTTGGACCCTGTTGCTGCACTTTCACTCTCTGTGAGGACCTGCAGGCCACCATGCAGACTCCCCTCAGCCTCTTCTTCTCAGGGCAGAACAAACCAAGTGATTTTATCCACTCCTCATACGTCTTCCCCTCTAGACCCTCTGCCATCTTTGTAGCCCTTCTTTTATGTTCTTTCTGTACTGCACTGCCCAAAACTGCACACAGCATTCCATATAAAGCTGCACAAATGTAGTGTAGAATGGGACAATCTCTTCCCCTGACCAGCTAACAGCACTGAGCCCAATGCATCCCAGCTCCTAATTCAAAGCACGTTTATCTGTGTTGCAGACCAGCAGAATGATCATCTGCCCTAAGAAAAATTTCAAACTCAAAACTTTTCCATAGTCAGAATGTTAGATCCAATCCTGATAGAGAGAAAAAAAACCCTGTACTCCTCAAATCTATCACAACAACAAAATGCTCCAGCACATCAGCACATTTTTCACTGGTCTTCCGGATACTGTTATGGTAGCAACAGGTACCAGTGCCCCTCTCCATGGCCAGTTCAACTCAGCTCAGCTGAGTCTGGTATCATACCAGAGGAGATCCACCTTTATTTAGGTTAGATATTAGGAGGAAGATTTTCCACACACAGGGTGGTGATGCAGTGGAACAGGTTGCCCAAGGAGGTTGTGGATGCCCCATCCCTGGAGGCATTCAAGGCCAGGCTGGATGTGGCTCTGGGCAGCCTGGTCTGGTGGTTGGTGACCCTGCACATAGCAGGGGGGTTGAAACTAGATGATCTCTGTGGTCCTTTTCAACCCAGGTTATTCTGTGATTCTATGATTGTATGACTAGATATTCTATGATATTCTACAGGCTTCCAGTGCAAAGTCAGTGTAAATGATCTGTTTCCAACAGCAGCTCACTGGAGATTTGTCCTTTTAGAAAAAAATCGGACCTTAGCATGTTCATCTACCAGGTCTCCCTTTTGTAAGGATTTCCTTTGAATTTCAGTTTCTCATCTTCTTCCGGCTGTCAGCAATGGATGAAAGAATACCTTTAATCTATGAGAGTTGCAGAAAATCACATTAGAGGCCTTAGTCTTTTCTGGGAAGCTATTTTACATTTTCATTAACTCAAAAGGGACATTTCAATCACATTCTTTGTTTAATAAACAAATTATGTATTGCCAGCAGACTCCACTGCAGCAGTACTCAGAGAACTGCAAGGTAGCAAGTTCTCACTTGGTGTTTTAATACCCTTTCCCCTCCCCTGCATCCCTCAAATCCAGAGGTTAAAATACCCCTGCACACACTGCAATCCAGAGAGAATTTTCTGAAACATTTTTCTTGCCATTTTCCAGTCACTTAAAATCTCTCAGTGCTGTCAAAGTCAGCTTTGACACAGGCTGGGATATATTCTGCTATGTATTTCTTGCAATTCCACTGTTTTTTGATGAAGGACTACGTCCATTTTCAAAATAAATTTGATTCTCTCACAGAAACCTACTTGTCAGTTCTTGAAAATAACAGCTGGAACTGCAAAGTATTTTTCCAAGATGAACAGCAGCAAGGAAAAAATACAACATGCCAACAGCAGCATACGCAACAACATTTATACTTCTGCAAGCTTATTTGATGGCAGGCAATTTTCAATGCAAGAGTGGGTGTAAGTGACAGCCGTAGGCAGGAGATATCAACACCTCCCACACCACATGCACAGTTTAGATATGCACTTAGTAGTTTTAAACAGGAAATCACAGAATCACAGAATTATAGAATCATAGAATGGCTTGGTTTGGAAGGGACTTCAAGGATCATTAAGTTCCAACCTCCCTGCCACAAGCAAGGTTGCCAGCCTCTGGATCAATTACTAGATTAGATTGTCCAGGGCCCTATCCAACCTCACCTTAAATACCAACAGGAACAGGGCATCCAAAACCTCTCTGGGCAACCTGTTATAGCACCTCATCACTCTCTCAGTAAAAAAATTCCCTGACATCTAATCTAAACTTCCCCTCCTTTAGTTTAAAACTACTTTCCCTTTTCCTATCACTATCTACCTTTGTAAAAAGTTGATTCCTCTCCAGTTTATAAACTCCATTTAAATATTGGCAGTCCCCAATGAGGTCTCCCTGCAGCCTTCTCTTTTCTAGGCTGAACAAGCCCAGTTCTTTCAGTCTCACTCCATAAGAGAGGTGCTCCAGCCCTTGGATCATCTTTGTGGATCTCCTCTGGACCCCCTTCAAAAGCTCCCACATCTTTCTTGTACTGGGATCCCCAGACTTGGATGCAGTACTCCAGCTGGGGCCTCTCAAGGACCTCACGAGAGTAAAGAGGAACAATCACCTCCATCACCCAACACCACTTGTTACCAGCCTCCATCTGGACATGAAGCCATTGACCACAACCTTCTGACTACAACCTCTGGACTATTTAACCACTCAACAGTCCACTCTTCAAATCTCTTATCTCTCCAATTTAGAGACATAGATGTGGTGGGGGACCATGTCAAAATCCTTGCCAAGTGGATGACATCAGCTGTCTTCCCTTTTCTCACTGATGCCATCACTCCAACACAGAAGACCACCAGATTGGTCAGGCATGACGTTCCCTTGGTGAAGTCACACTGGCTGTCTTCGATCACCCACTCATCCCTCACGTGCCTTAACATATCTTCCAGGAGGATCTGATTTTTCCAGGCACAGAGGCAAGGCTCACTGGCCTGAAGTTCCCTGGGTCCTCTTTCCTCCCTTTCTTGTAAATGATGTTTTCCTTTTTCCAGTCCCCAGGGACTTTGCCTGACAGCTAGAACTTTTCAGATGTGATGGATAGTGGCTTAGTAACCACATCATCCAGCTCTCAGGGATACATGTCATCCAGCTTCATGGACTTGTACACATTAACTCTCACAAGGTGGTCTTGGATTTGCTCCACCCTTATACTGGCAGGGAATTTGCTCCCCTAGTTCCTATCTAGAGGTTCAGGTTCAGGGATGAGAAGCCCAGGGATGTGAACATCCTGGAAATTAATGTTGTTTTTTAAAAAAAAAGAAGAGAAAAGGAAGAAAGCTAATGAAAATACAACTGGTTTTATTCTTTTCTCTCTCTGACCTCAGTGACTATTCAAATGTGTGTTTCTCTGTTATCAGATTTGGATTACAGTTACTGCACACAAAGAAAATCCCACAGTGGGCACAACATTGCATCCTTTGAGCACCAGACAGCTGAGTGACGTGATGTGTATGTTTGGTTCTGATGCTGTGTGAACAGACAGAGCAGCAGGAGGACCACATGATCCCAACCCTCTCCCCAGTGTGACCTGGACTACATCCACAACTACAGCTATGGGCACTGATGAAAATGAAAATGGTACCCATTCATGAGGCAGATTTATTCAAGATTGAACTTCTTCTAGATGTCCTTTAAAATGACAAAACACAAGCCAGCTTTAGTCAAAACTAACACAGCCAACCACAAGAGCACAATGATAGCTACAAGCCCATGTCCCAGCTGTAGACTAAATTCAATTTCCAACCAGCTCTGGTTTGTATATAGAATCATAGAATGATTTGGGTTGGAAGGGACCTCAAAACCCATCCAATTCCAACTCACCAGATCAGACCAGATCATGCCCAGGGTCTCATCCAACCTGGTCTTAAATGTCTCCAGGGATGGGGCATCCACAGCTGTCCTGAACAGCTTATGTCAGTGTCTCACCATCCTCATTAAAAGACATCCTCCTCTTCTCCTGACACATGAATCCAGGGAAACTGGATAAATGCCTAGACATCTAACTGTGGAGGACTCAGAAAGTAAGAAAAAGAAAAGGTATATTGTGCATTTTAGAAATCTTCACCATGACCAAAGATCACTTCAATGTGCATGAAGTAGAGATTCAAAGGTCCGTAAGAACTCTTTTTCAGTGAGATAATGTCAAGAATACATCCAGGGCAAGGTAACAGGCATCGTAGATACGGTAAACGGATCATCATTTGTTCAAGACACTGACTCACTTCGATGTCAGATGAAAGAAATTCTTTATGTTTCAAAAAGAATTCTTCTGTTTTCTGAGTAAAAGATATTTTCTTCTATAGTGATTTGTTCAGACCAGAAGATGGCTGAGAGAAATTCTGAAATTAAGTAGTGGTAATTTACTAGGGCTATGATGGAAAAGCATTGCAAATATACCAAAGCTCCACTCCTGAAAAGATAGTGTTGAACGAAATGACTTCTGAAGAAAAATCTACACTTTACTACTTATCCTCCCCATTGTACTGTTTTTCAGAAATTGGCTGTGGAGAGTAGGGAAGGGAAAATAACATTTCATCACCCAAGGGCTGTGGCAAGGAAAACCTGCCCGACCTGTAACATAAAAGTACAGAAGATAAATGTCAAGCTAGACAGGTTGGAAGGTCAGAACAAGCCCAGCTGGCACTGGGAACTGAGGCTGATATAGAGGACAGGCTAGCTATAGTTCAACTAACCTTCAAGGCCACTTAGACAGGGCAAAAACCTGTGCTCAAAGTGGTCATATTTTAAGTATTGTTTATAAAAGAGACATAGGGAAACAGAGAAAAAGGCAAGAAAACGTCACTAACTCTTGTCTTTTCTTATCAGTTATACTGATTGAACAAGTGAGTGAAAAGTCTGAAGAGTGGGGATGAGTACAAAACTGCTATATTAGAGCTGAAACTGGCACAAAAGTGCAGGCAATAACACATACTTAACTTCTTGGCCAGTAAGCACCTAGATTTCAACAAGCCATCTCTCTAATCTCTAATCTAGCATGCTTGTACCATAAGTTCAGGAGAAAAGTGAAGATCATAGAGTCACAGAATCTTATAATGGCTTAAGCTGGAAGGGACCTTAAAGATCATCTGAAATGTTTGCTATTAGTAAATAGCTTTGCAGCTCTTGTGTGCTCATGCCTTTTGAGTACACATGGCTTAAATCTGGGATGTCTGGATTCTTCAGGCTGCAAGTGAGGGCGTCTGTAAGCCTGCGTTCAGAAACACCTTTCATGAAAACATCATTGAAAGGTTGATGATAGCTGCCTACAACTATCATCAATATGTGGAATGCACTTTACCTCTAAGACAGCTCAGGTCTGGGCCATAAGAGCAACTGCGCTGCCTCCAATACAATGGCTGGATCCACAGCACAATAATCCTAGTACTGGGGAAAAAAAAGGAAACTGCTTCTCTTTAAAATGGAGCAGCCTTCTTCCTCCAGACTTGCCGTAAAAGTCAGAAGAAAAGGTTCTGCATCTTTGTCTCCAGTCCACAAAATCATTTTCTATATCAGGATCAACCCCAAGAGAAAGGAATCATACTTGTGAATGGCTTTCAAGTAGAGGCAAGAAAAAAGATGGGGAGATTTGGGGGACCTGTTTAACTGCTCAAGAATGGATACTGTTATTTAGTGCTAGAGAAATGCAGCTTTCTCCAGGTACAGTTGAGGATACTAAGAGCAAACACTATTACCTGATACAGGAGTTTAACTGTGGACAGATTTCTCTGTTCAAGTCAAGTTGCAGTATTTTATGAGGTAGTTCATCCTCATCAATGGGCTATAATGGTAACTGTACAGGTGCAGAATCGATTTAAGGACACCACAGTTTCAACTCACTGTCTTCAAAGATCGTTAATTTACAATTGATTCTGCCTTCAGCTTATCAAGTAGGTGCTGGATAAAGTAGCAATAGGACCCATTATCTTGAAAGATATACTCATTTTACCTTTCAATTCAATAAACATGCTTGGATTTCTAATGATCTACTCAAGAACACTTGTCAACAGCAGAGTCAAATGTGAAAGCAGGAAATGGAGTTTTGATTTGAAAGCTGGTCACATTCTTTAATGATAGTTCAAACCTGTAAAATGTCATTTGAAAATATTGCAGTGTCTGTTTGGTGAAGGACAGGTAATCATCTATGTCTGCATTAAAACTGTAGTGACTGAAATCTGTCCTAGAAAATGTTTTATGCCATTCTCTATCATGTTGTTTTTCCTAATATTCAGTCTCAGAAATGATGACCTTTCATGACTGATACCTTTTCAAGACTGACAGATTCAACTACTTCACTCAAGAGTCATTATAAATCACAAGTGCTGGAAAAAAAAAAAAAGTAAGATAGCAATGCAGAAAGAACAAGATGTTTCTCTGTCATTGTTACTATGCTGTTTCAAGGACAGTCCAGAATACTGTGTCATTTCAGTTTATTGTGTCATTGATCAATATTCAGTAACACTGATGGACTGCACTGCAAGTATTGACCTCAAGCACATGAGTGAATTCACAACATGTCTGGCACAAAAATGCATTATCTTTAAAAAAAGAGAAATAATCTATTTGCTTAAAGCTTCATCAACTGGGATTCTGATTGGAAGTATTATTTTAAAAGTAAGAAAAAATAAAATCCTTAATAATTTAGCTTATTTTGAAACAATGTGGAGGCCACACGTTTCTGGAAAAGTTGGTGAAAATTAGTCATAATTTGGAATCCAAAGCTACTTATTTAGATGCCTATGTAAAGATCTGTGATCACAAAGCTGATATATTTGTCTTTTTTTTAATGAATTATTTATTTATTATTTATTATTAATATATTGATATTTTAAATAATAATTAATAATTGTTTATTATTATTATATGTATTTATCTGGCTGCCATTTTCAAAGCCATTCAATTATTAGAGTCCATATCCTTTTATTAAATGGATAAAAACAGAACATCTGTATTCATGCCAGCCCAATCACAGACCTTCACAAACTACTTCGGAACCTAACAGCTTTCTTGCCAAGGGAAAGAAGCTTAAGAAACATAATTTTCATTTCTTTATTAAAAGTCAAAAGCTTCTGAAGATGATTTTTCCCTCCAGATCCAAGCTGGGCTCCAAGAAATCTCTGCCACCAAGTAAGTTTCCAGTTGGCCACACCTTGGCAGTTAATAGGGAGAGCTGGAGAGCACCTGTAGGTCCACATGGTGCATCTCAGTACTGGTGGATCCCTGGAAGCCAGTAAACGTAGGAAATGAACAGTTCCATCATTTAATACCAAATTAACCAGGACAACATTGAATTTTAGCTACTCTGTTGTATTGTATACTAAGTTTTACCATTAGGAACTTGTTACCCATGCTGGAGCACGTGTATTGTGACCCTGGGAATACTGTGAGTGCAGATGTCACTACAGTACTGCGAGACTAACAGAAAACTCTTATTTCAATATGGTCAATATTCTAACCCTCCCAAAGTAATTTCAGGAAGAGAAATGGCCAAGTGGGAAGAATGCCAGAGAGAAAGTTCTGATCTAGATGATAACTGCAATTTGTCACTGACTCCTGTGATTTACTCAATAGCTGTCATCACTGCGTGTCTGGTGCATGAAGAAATGCACACACATCGCTAATGCTGCAAAACTAAATGCTGCAAAAATAAATGACAAAACAGCTTTAACGGGAAACCAGTATTACTAGCTCTAGTCAGCCAAAGCTCCCATGGGGATACTAAGTGTGGCTTGAAAATCAGTCTGAGGTTTGCTTGGTATTCGAAATACGTTTTTAATTTTTGCTGATCCATCAAGACTTTTTCTTTGCTGACATTCCATAGTTTCAAGCTTTTCATTGCGGCCAGGAACCTACAATAAAAATGATAGCTCAGCTTTCATAAAATCTCTCTATTCCAAGCATATGACCTATCCTTTTAGTAAAGGGATTCAAGGTAGGAGGCTTAGAGCTACGGTCAAGATGTGAGCTGCCGTTTTCCAGCCCTCCAATATCCCCTTTCCAGACCTGATACTGCTTATATTAGAATATCTGACAAGATCACAGCCCTGAGGTTTATGGCAAAAAAAAACTTGTTTAATTAATATACAATCTGTGCCAAAATGCAGCAAATATTGAAGGGCATGTGTTAATAGGGAACATGAATATTCAACAGAACCATATGAACAAGACAAACATAAAGAACCCTCTACTTGGCAGTTATCTATGCTGAGCTTTAAATTAGCCACACAGGACAAATGGATTTAGTGCTGTGCCATGTTATTTCATCGAGATTACTAAAAGATAGACAATTTGGGCCATCAATCTACAGACCCAAATCCTACAAATACCAACAAATTACATGCTACAAGCTATGCAATTTTGAAAGCTAATGCTCTTTATCTGCTTTTAATTCACAGTGTTTTGTATTTTTGCTAAAACCTTAGCATGTAATTACCCATAGGACGATTCCATTGAGAACTGAACATTTCTTTAGAGTAACTACTTTAGAGGAATAAAGTTAATTTCCAAAGTCAGAATAAACAGATAACATGCTACAAGTCACCTCCTTAGAACTAACTGAATGAAATAAAGAACTTCTTGCAAACTGCATTAGACTTTTATATCTCTTTACAAACATATCACATACCTGAAGAGAAAAATCTCTTTTTGGCACAAGAGATACACAATCTCAAGATCCTACTGATTTCATCAATGGAAGAATGTTTCCTGCTGCAGGCTAATAAATCACCACAGCCAGCAAATGCCAGCCACTTACAGAAAGAACTGGCTGAGGGTAACACAAACTGTGGAGATCTAGTATCACTTCTGCTGCTACAGTGAAGTGCGAAGCCCAAGAGGATGAACAGGTATGAATATTATTGAGTTACTTCTTCTGATTCTACCCTCAGCATTAAAAATGTATTTGCAGTAAAGGTACTGAGAAATTTTGTAAAGTTATTCATTCCATCTTTATTCCTACTATGAAGATAAATCTTCATATTTTAGTTGAAGCTTCTTTTTCAATTTGTGCTAGCCTTCTTATATATGTTGATACGAAGAGTAACTCAGCTGATAACACCAGTATAGAAGTATGCAGAAGAACACTGGAAACTACTTACTTCAGTGATACTGTCATATGCTAATACCCACAGAACTCATTTTAAAAGTACAGCAAATTGGATTGCATATCATACCAGTGGTTTAATATCAAAATTTCTGGGATTTTAACTGCCGTGCCCTTGTTGGCTTACTTTCTTTGGCCATATGGAAAATAGCCAGGCACAATTAACTATTTGTCAGAAAACAATCTATCAATTAACACCATTCTGCGAGAATGAGCTGAAAATCATATTCTTTGCTTGCCAAAAACCTTTCATTTCTGCCTGTTTGTGTTCAGAACTAAACATAGCTACAGATACACTGCTTAACATAACTGACCAGTGGAAAAAAGAACAACTGCTGCCGAGATTTTTCAGAAACAGCAGCCAACAAGATTTTCTAAAGATAGGTAGGGAGGTCAGAAGGACTTCACCTTTCCATCTCATAAAAATTCTTTACTGACAGATCTTTGATTAAACTGAGCAGAAATAGACTGAGACCCAATTAAGACACTTGTATTTGTGGCTAGGCTTGAAAGAGAAAAGAAAAGAGAGAGCAGAGAATAGGCTGCAGCATTTTCTAGACTTAGCCTTAAAAATATAGGACCTGACTTCAATTGTATTTATACCTTTTTAATTCTGTTGATGTCAAAGGATTCACTCCTAAATTACATCAGACAGAAATCAGGCTAGCTGTTACACACTTTCACGCATATAAGCAGCACCTCTTCAAAAGCATCATTTATTCAGAAGCACATCCTCAGACAGCAAACCTCCTTAGACAACTCAGACAAAATGAGAAAGGAAAATCAGCTATGGGGAATTTTAGGGAAGAACAGCAGATCAATGGAAGAAGGGAAAGAGATCAGAGATGAACTCCCTTTTCTGTTATCTGCGCATACACACAGCCTTCACTGCTGCTGATCCCTGGGCACTGAACTGATAACTCTGGGACTGGCACAACATATGATGGCTATTTGCTTCCCCTGTACAGAAGCAATCTATGATCTACGTTACCTCTGAGACTGGTTGGTATTCCTGTATTTTACTTTTCCAGTAGAGTAGCCTGCAATGCTTCTGCTGCCAAAACTTTGAACACTGAAGCCCTCTGCAGGTCCACAGAGGGCTACAGGCACATAGCAGCTATCAGTTAGTGGTTGGTTCCTCATAAATGTTTTTCAGAACTGTTCACTCGCTTGGATGCTGTCCTACAGCCTCAACTCATTCCTTCTGCTTGTGCTTGCAACTATCCACGCAGCTGTTTAAAATTATTTAAAGCAAGCTGAGACTGAAGGTTTTCTCAACAGTATCCAGGCTAATGGAAACTGATGATGTACACAACCTTTGATGAGCGCTAACAGCCTCTTGTGTCCAATCTGAAGTGAAAGAACACAGAGAAGCCAGAATTCCCGTCTCTGAAACTTCCTTGCAGCTGCAAAGAATCAATCTTCTAAGGTTATAAAGGGTTCAGAGAAAGGTGGTCTTATCCTTTCCAACAGTGGATTGCTCCAACACCACCCAGACCACTGAACAGTTGGTACACCTATTTATGCCCCATGGTCTCTGCAGCACATCCCATGGCTACTTCTTCTACTCCTTCTACGGTGGGCACCCTGCAGGATCCTGTTAGCTCAGCTTCACCTTAGCAATGCTCACTCTCTTTGATATTTTCCCACTGTTCCCTACCCCAATCTGCATTCCTCCTTCTGCACTCATCCATTTGATTTAATTCCCACAGGCACAAAGATCACAGTAGAAACACAGTGACTAATGCATGGTTCCATATTTTCTCCCTGCTCAGATGGTTTGAGTTTGGAGCAGGCTCTATTTCTAGCAGTACTCTTCATGTTGCTATCTTGCACAATGGCCTTCAAGGTTTGGATAGTTCCATAGCCTCCATTAATTTAGTTACTAATCACAGCAGTCCCCACCAAGACATCTTCTTTTCTTCAGCCTCTTGTAACAACAAAGGGAGAAGCAAACAGTGTGGCAGCTTACCCTCAATAATCAACTCCCCCACAAAAGATGGAAGTAGGGGACCTCAGACAAAACGTCACATAAAAGGTTCCCAAATCATCACGTTCAGCTCAACCATTCCTCTCCATGCTGCTCCTCTTTGCATTATGTCTGCTACCAACAGCTTCTGCCAGCTTTATCAGTTCCCTGGGCCTTATTAACATCTGGCTGCACTTTTGGGCCTGCAAATTTAAACCTCCATTTTGAAATTTAAGGTGGGAGTGTGTTAACGGACTCTTTAACACTACGATTAGGAGATCCAAGGCACAGAGAATAACAGAGCATCTTTTAAGGGCAATGAACACATGTGCATTTGAACATTAAGTTCTAATGCCTTTCCTTCCTGAAGGGCCCTGCACAGTGCCTTGAACATGGGTTGTCAGGAGATGAGGCTAGAGAGAATACCAGAAAATGCTTTTTCTCATATTGATTTACTCTTTTCATTCCATAAACAAAGGGTAATCTTCTATTTCCATAGCAGGCCTCTCCTTAAAGTGAACTTCTTAGAGCTGTTTCCATAAACATCGCTGACATTTCCAGCATAAAGCACCCAAAAGCAGTTGCATCCACTGGCCTATGTCTGTGACTATTTTTAGTACAAGATCAGTAAATGTAAGCATGCACAGCAGCCTCTGCTCAGTAGAAAAGTATAAATAAAAAAAAGCCCCAACAAAAACACCATGTGCTCACACTGTGTTTCAGGAATCCTCACTGTGGCTGACAATCATTAGTGTCTAGTGATTAAAACCCAGGTGTTTCCTTCCAGTCAGACTACCATTACTGTATGAGAACCTGAACTTCAGGGAATCCAAATAACATTTGAGCAAATTCTGGTAAGTGTATTTGCCTTCAACATGAACAGTATTGCACTAGGAACAGCAGCTCTGAGCACACACACGCCTCCCTTCTGGTAGACAGACGAATAAATGTCCTCTTTGCCTTCTTGCACATTAAGTTTATTAATCATAGAATTATAGAATGGTTTAGAGTTGCCACTCATCAGGTCAGACTGCCCAGGGCCCCATCCGACTGGGCCTTGAACGTCTCCAGGGATTCAGATCTTCTCTGGGCAGCCTGTTCCAGGCACACTGCACAAGCAGACACAGTCTTCCAAAGGAGGGGAGGAAACTCCCCTTAAAAAACTTGAAATATGTATATTCCAAGCTATCTTTCCAGGTTTTCGAGATGATCCTCACCAGTCTTGAATTGGAGCTGGAAACAAGCTGGAGCCTGCTGAAGCTGCTGTAGTTAACAGCCCTATTTCACCTGATGGAGAGATAGCTCACTCAACAGCATGCCATCTAAGTGCTGCCATTTCTCACCTTCTGACTCTTCTCATCCCCTGTACTGAAATAAGACTTAGCTGTGCAGTAACAAAAAAAGCCAGCACATGTCGATTAAAAGAGGAAAACACATAACATGATTATTATAGCACAAGAAAAACATGATTTTGTGTGACATTTTCAGCACGAGAAACTCTACAACGGACTGTGTATTTTTTCTATGGATCCTATTCTGTGCTTATTTCTCAGATTCACGTACAACACCTCTAATAAAACTGCATTACTTTCGTGCAATGTGGTAGCACCAAAAAAAAACCAGTGTCATTCCAACAGGTTCTGCTGTGCGGTCTGGGATGTTACAACGGCACCCAATTTCTCTACACGTACGGTACATCTGATAGGGTACATTCCCCACGCTTCATGGGCGTGTGAGACCACTTTTCTTCCCTCATGCCCACTTTCCACCAGGACTTGGTACTGCTTCATCCAAAGTCAAACATGAACATCAAAGATTGCATCCCTATGTACTTCAGGTTTTCCCACTCGTTTCACTTGATTTTCTGTTTCAAGAAGTAATGTTTCTTTGGCCTTACTGATTAGTTTTCATTGCATAAAGAAGGGGCCACAACCTGTGTGCGACCTCCGAAAATCACATTTATTCTGTCTTTGTTTCCCTGTCCCCTGCAGCTGGCTGTTTAGGACTTATATCAAAACTGAAAATGTTGCTTTCTTATGCATTGTGCAACTCTTCCTTCCTTTCCTAATCCTAAAAGTAAGGAAATGAGCCAGGAGAAGGATTGAGATTTTTGTCCATCTTTCCACACTGTTGATGAGCAATGTATTGTCTCTCCCTAGATTCATAATTGTAAAAAGAGATCAAAATCCGTTCCTTTGAAAGAAGTGTTACTTTTGTCAGTGATCAGAAACAGCTGCTTTCAAAATCAGCAATGCTGGCTGTTTCTGGGAATTCAACACTTGATCTTAGGAACTTTTACTTGTAAGGATATAAGAGCTTTGCTGAAGTATTGCTAAATAACATGTCATGCAGTTGGTAATCCAAAACTTACAGCATTGCTTCCAAATTCCTTGAAATGGCACGATAATCATTACATGGTAGTCTCCAACAAGTTTAAATCTAGTGTTATTCAATGGCTATTTCCCAAAGTAGACCCTTTTGGTAGTAAAATCATTATCTTGCTCCTTAAACATTCAGGCTTTCCTCTCTATTTCACAGTTCATAAAGCATCTTTATGATGTTGAGATTTTTTTTTTCTGAACAGACAAAAGATGTTTTGTTTTTCCTGCTTTGATTAAATCCTACATCCCACAAGCAGTGAACCTGTGATACTGTTTTTAATTGTCTGCCTCTATTAAGATGCCTGCACTGTATGTCTTTTCTGATGCCCCAGCGTGATTCTGCTACGTGCTTGGCATTAGTGCTGCCAGGTCTGAGGTTAATATGAACACCACACAACTCATTAGCTGTGCATTACTATCAGAGCCAAAAATCAACATGATTGATCCAACAATATGCTTGGGCTTGGGACTGAGACTCAAATGAGGTCTTAGCAAAAGCAAAGGTCAGCAACTTGGCACAAATTTTGCTGTGCACAGAGAAAGCTTTTCTTTCAAACTATTCATCAGGGAAGGTACAAATGACAACTAATACAGGCCTCATTAAAAATGAGAAGAGGAAACCCTGCGGAGAGGGCAGGGAGGCTCCTGTGCTATCAATTTGCTATTTTTTTCAGTCCTTTGCTAAAGCTTTTATTTATGTTACAGTATAGACAATGCAGAGCTTAAAGGCAGCAGTGGGGTTTGGGGTTTAGGAGACTAGTTAGACTAATTATCTCGATGTGCACTATCAATTACTGTCCGGTTAAACAGAGAAAGTAATTCTGCAGATGAAAATAAATCTTCTGAATTGAGGAATCTGGAGGAACGGAATAGAAGAACCTTTTTTAATCAGCCCTATTATTCCTTTTAGTTAAAACTCCAGTGTCAAAACACTTCCTGTCTTAAAATAATGAAAATAAAACAGACACTCACATGACAGTGGGAGAGAAGAGAGATGATAGAAGAAACCTTTTCAACCATGGATTTGTTTCAAGTACTGTTCTTACAAGGATTTCACTCATAACTTAAGCACTCTTGTCGCAGTCAGACTCAGAAATCAATACTCCACAATACGCAATTTTACATATGGTATCACCATGTTCTTTTCTTTCTCAGTAACCGAGTGCGTTGAAAATGCTATTGATACAACAATTAGGCTGTAAGAGAAATACTTCTTTGCAGTCTCCAGTTGCTGTGTTGCAATATAATTGTCTAATGGCATATTTTTGTAAGGGCTGTCATGGTATTATGGGTATAATTTTATTTTTACAGGATACGGTAAAAGGTAAAATGCTGGCGTTAATAGCCTCAGGAACCTATTACACAAACAGAGGTTGAGAATTAAAATTGGACTGGATTTGTAGAGTCTGCATTGAGTAAATGTCTTGCCACACTGAAAATTATAGTGCATGTAACTTATCCCTCATCACTATTTCTTTTTTTTAACTCTCCTATTCTTCTAAAGGTCAATCCCTCTCTCCAACAGAGAACACAGCTTCTTCTCAAAGTATTTTTAGAGAACTGTTTATTTTTCTCTGTTAGAAGTTGTTTGGCAAAACAGGATACAAGGCATATTGCTTCTGCTTTTACCAACAGCTACTCTGCTGTGTTGCAATATCCCTCAAACATTAACTATCTAATGTGTCCTAAAAGCACTCGTGGGTAGGGATAACACACCTCTGACTGGAAGCTCAACAACAGAGCAAGATAGGGCAACATTACTTAAAAATAAAACAGAAAAAGCAAAAGAATTCCTCCAAATTGGGGAATTTTTACCAGGAACAGCACCACATTTGCCTGCATTCTTATTGAGGATTAACTGAGGATTTTGGTGGGACTGCAAGGTAGAAGGAATAGTTTTTTTAGTGGCCTATTCAGCTGTTTTCTAATCAATTTACTTACGTTATTAATTAAAAAGGCTGAAATGAGAGCACTGTTGTGCTAGAGAAAAAAAACAAAAACTGGTGACTAGAGTGAGAGGAATTCACAATGGGCAGAGCCTGAAGGTCATAGTGCCCATAATTTCAGGCTGAATACGGGTTGATGGTTGGACTGGATGATCTTCGAGGTCTTTTCCAACCTTAATAATTCTGTGATTCTGCTGGACCTTTCCATTTCCCTGAAAGTGACTTTTTAACTTCAGGAGACAGAGCAGAAAAAGAGAATAAAAGTAACACTGAAGAAAAAGAACACAGCTGGATGGGCAATGATTTGACAGCCGATACTGAGAGCTTTCCTTAGCACTGCAACTCCACTCCTGGCCTGAGAAGGGCACCCACTGAAGGCCAGGTTTCATATGCATTCAGAAGATGTCTCTGCCTCCTTTATGCAATATGGTTTATTTGTTGCATTTACATCACATGTGAGAACTAAGGAGCATTGCTGTTCCCAATTCTTTCATTGTATTTCTTGCAATATTTACTGTCAGATGCTGAAAGAAAAAATGCCTTTCACCTGCTTCAGGAGGAAGAGAATCAAAGCCTTCCTTCACGCCATACCTACATCATTCCTACATTTTTCCCAGCTGAACTTGAATGGACATGAGCTTTTGGAGCTGTGCAGTCCCTAAAGTGAGCTAACCCAGCATTTGCATGAAGGGTGGCAGATCCTCACAGACAGATCCAACTGCCTGCCAAGGCAAAAGATGGAGAGTGGGGTTACACACAAAAAATAGTTAAGTTCCAGTGCCTTAGTGGCCTATGATTCACGGAAAGCAACTGTGCTCACAACCATGCCAGGATGTGTCATGGGGACAGGGAGGTGATTGTCCCCCTCTACTCTGCTCTTGTGAGGCCCCAGTACAAGAAAGACAGGGAGCTTGGTTGGTGGTCCTGCATGTGGCAGGGGGGTTGGAGATTCACGATCCTTGATCCTTGAGATCCCTTCCAACCCTGGCCATTCTGTGATTCTGTGATTCTGTGTGATGTGCTCCTGCAGACACAGCCCTGCCAAAAGAAACAGCTCCTCCAGTCCAGCAGGCTGCAAACTTGCCCATTTCCTTATGGCACTCTCTCCTCCTTCCCTTTCAAGGCCTGAGTTCCTTCTCACCCAGAAGCAGAGGCAGCACCTCCGATCTGAGCAGTACCTCTTGTCCTCCCCAGGCCTCCCTGGAGCAGGTGTTACAGCTCAGAGCTCACTACTCTCCTGGCAAAGGAAGGAAAAAGTTAAAACCAGAGCAAAATGTCATTAGAAAGAAACTTTCTCTTCTTTTCTGGGGTTTATGTGGATTGTGAAATCAGAATGAGCACTGCTGAAACAGATCAAAATGTAGAAGGGAGAACAGGCACAGTGTAATTACTTCTGCTGGAATCTGGCCAGAGCCAACTCAACTCTTGTGGGACAGGCAAGGGACATGTGAGGCCTCACTTTATACTTCTGCTCAAATTTGGAGAGAATGCTTTTACATCTGAAGGCTAACACAGGCACAATAGCATTCACCCACTGTAGAACTGTGCTCTGTAATTATCTGATCACAGGTTTTGTTTTCTTCTGCCCTAAAAAAACCAAGCTGTACTGCAGACTAACTTTAAAGCTCAGACCTTTCACTCTCATACCTTCAATTTACTTCCCTAATCCTGTAATTTTTCATGATTTATTAGCCCAATCTTTACACTTACTCTGCTTTCCAATCCCTTTGTACTGAGCACTTCCTTCCGACTTGAATTTATCATTTGCTCAACTCAGCTCTCATCAGCACATGGACGAATAGCATGTGTTACATTAATGAAATGACTGCTTTTACCTAGAATTTTTCTTAATATGTTCATTTACTGAATGCACCTAAAACAACAGGAGATCGATATTACTGTTGATGAATTGACCCCACTGTGGACCTCACTGAATCAAGGAGAGGAAATTACTACATGCTAGTTCAGGTTTACGTCTTTCCTTAGGTCAGACTGATCGCTATCCCAGATAATGAAGACTGTTAATGCAATTAAGTGCTCTGTTGTGGTGTTTTACAAAGCAAACAAATAAGTTCTGGCATTAATAAGTTATGAGGTTAAGTGACAGAGGGCAAAAATAGGACTCTTCATTTCTACTCAAGGACTCCACAGTGAGTAATTTAAAAATACGATTTCTAATTTAGGACATGCATGATTTTCCAATTTGAGGTATGTGTGAACTACAGAAGGTCAGATTAATGTTAAGGTTATGACCATCTGTATGTTATCAGTATAACAAATCAAGTCTAGCCATTCAGAACAAGCCAGGTCCAAACTGCCTTGCTTGTCTTACAGATGGGTAAAGAGAGACAGAGAGAGAGAAGGAAAAAGAGAGAGATGGAGAGAGAGAGATGGAATGCATGGATAGCTACTAAAGAATACCTAGACTGAATGAAGAAAAAAAAAAAGCTGTAAAGACTGTAAATTCATAAGAAGACCACATGAACACTACATGAATACAATTTCCTTGCAAGAAAGTAAAAACAGACTGGAATTACAGTTTTCTTAGCACTCCAATGTTTCTAGCAGGTTATTTATCTGGTTAAACAATACACTGATTTGTAACATGGGTTAAGACAGTACAGCCCAAAGTTCACTGCAGTTTCAGACTTAACACACACAGGCATTTTCTGAAGTCAGAATGAAGAGCTGGGGATCAGTGCGACCCAGATTTATCTCCTGCACAGTTGAAGAGCTACGTGCTGCTCCAAGAGGCAGCCCCATCACCCTACACCTCTGCCACATGCTCTCACTACTCTGGCACTGGAATCTGCATTTTCCCCCAAAAGTAATGAGTTTTCTGCCAGCATAACCATCTGATCTGGCTCATTACAGGGACAGATGGGCACTGCTACCACCGTGATGGGAGGGCTGGGAAAGCTGAGGGGAACAGCAGCAGCCAGCCCAGAGCTGCACATGTGGCCACATATCTGCATCAAAGGCACCGCAGCCAGGGACACTGCCATGCCAGGGATTTCTAAATGCTGTCCAGCACCTGCTGTGCTTTTATACTGTGTCACGGGAAGGTGGTTAAAAGCAGATGTTCACGCTGTTAAATAAAGTCAAAATGCTTTAACAACACGATGACAGGCTGGTGGTTTTCTCATGCAAAGACGTTTTAAGGTCACTGTTCAAAGTCTGTTCTAGAAATTCAGGAATTATATAAAATTTTAAAACTGAAGCTTTTTTTCTTTGAAAACTCACAGTCCTGTGATAAGAATAACAATGTGTCTCTGTTGCTGTCTGCTTGTTTTTCTAACCAATGAACATAGGTGCAAAGGAAATGGTAAAACAAACATTTTCATTTCATACTGGGGGGGGGAAGCCTTCAAATAGGCTCTCATGTCATTTGTCTAAATCTTGTTTGGACAGCTTGCATGTCCCACAGTCTCGCTGCTATCACTCCCTGCTCAGAAGTAGAGGGAAAACGGGAAGATAAATACAATGCTGAAACAGACAGCTTCACACTGAAGATCACTGCTATGGCATGTCCTACACTTCAGCTTAATTCAGTGATATGGTTACCTAAGGTCTGAGGAGACCAAACAGCCTGTAATATATTAGCACATTTCTCATTTCAGAGATAGCGTCATGAGCCGAAAAACACCTCTAATTCATCATGCCCGTGTGGCTATTTCCCCTCCATATCAGGTATTTTCTCCATTCTCATCTCCCATCAGATTTCTGTGAGCAGTGACACATTTTCCTGGAGTGTGCAGAGCTGTGTGAATGTGAATGAAACGCTGAAGTTAAGATCCAACAAAAAAAAAATAAAAAGAAAGAAAAAAACCAAGAGAAGCATTTTTCTTGCTGCTCCAAATACTACCATTATAAAAGCCAACTTGCAGCCACCCCTATTTTCAAGTTTCTCAAAGGAGCCTTGAGACCATTTTAGCAAACCTATTGTCTGCTGAGACATTTGGCATTCAGAAAGCTGAATGTTCTCCGGCTACAGAAATGGGTTTTCTTTTTGCCAAGTCTGCATTTAAAGCATCACCGGCACAGAAAGAACAATGAGAGGCAGAGACATGGGGGTTTCTTTTCTGGTTGGGTTTTTGGTTTTTACTGACCTAGCTACAGGGCTGGCGCCTTACTGCAGTTCCAATGCTTGTGTAGCCAATTTCTGAATAGGAAAAAACAACCTTTGCAAAACCACTTTGTCCAGAACACCTCACTGCGTTTGCATTAAAGAAGCAAAAATGGAGATAAAACTTTTGTCAGTAGTATCTCAATCTATTGGAACAGACATTATGAAGTGACAAAATAAACCATCATTTCCTTGGTAAGTTGACTTCCAACGCAAAAGCAGAGCTTGCTTCTCACAAGGGAACTCAGCAGTAGCTGGGTAAGTTTAATGAGAAAAGCAGGAGTGCCTGTTCCAGCTCCCCTCTAGCCCACAGGATGCCCAGAACCATAAAAAAGTGGGTGAGAAGTGGAAAAGACATTTCTAAAGGGATTTGAAAGCACTACTGGAAAGAAGAGGGGCAACTAATATGCACATGGAGAAGCTCCTCAGGATTACATTACTTCTCTTTCCGTATTTGGTCACTAGAAGTGTCTTTACAGGGAGCCCTAAAAAAAAGATCAAGATTAAAACCCACATGCAGCTGTTCCCTCCCACTTACACACTTGTTAATCCCATAAGTTTTGCTGGTTAAAGAGAAATACAAGAAAGGTTATGGTGAGTCCACACATTTCACTATAAACCGGCACTTGACATTTCTGTTAGTTGCAGACACGTTTCAGGATGCCGGCATTTAACGTAACTACCTAATCCTTGGCGAACCCATTCCATAAGGTCAAGGATAGTACAAGGTTAGTGTCTCTATAAAACAGGAAATTTGACATCTCTAATGACTGCTTCTGGCTGTTTTTCTCCTTACCTGTAATAAAGCCACACAATAGTTTACTTTCTTCAAGTGATGCAGGGCCCTTGCTTTACCTGCTGATGGACACATGCGCACACCCTGGGGCAAAGGCAGGGAGTTCCTTGCCCCCTGACAAGGCTGACCTACAGGACAGAACGTTCCTGCCCATAAATTTAGGGCAGTCTTATCAGATTTCAGTGAAAGTGGAAGAATCCCATTAGCATGCAATTGCACAGTACTTTAGATATCCTACTATTAATGTCAATATTACCCACCCAAGGGAGGCTCAGCTAATGAATCTATTTTTGTAGAAATGTAAAGGTTGAAGTTTAGAGCTAAGTTTAGAGCAGAGACATATAAAAAATGTCAAACCAGGAAATAGTTTAATGAAAGCAGAGAGTAATCACAGCAAATTATGGTGGAATTTCTATGGGATTACATTTTGTATTCCCTAGACAGCCAAAGGAATTCATCTCAGCTAGCATCACTCCATTTTACTGAGAACTCACTGTGACAATATGCTATGTAGGAAACATAATCCGATACCGTAGAAGCAGTCTTAAAAGTTATAGCCTAAGAAGCTTGCCAAACCCGAGTTCAGATTTCTTCCAACTGCTACCTATGAAAAAATGGCAAGATATGTCACAAAATATCAGAGAGAAATTAAAGGCACCATTGAGAGGAATACAAGACACATATTTTATTTTGTGGATGCTAATAATGAGGTCCCTTCCCTCACAGTTTTGCTTTCTAAGCTCCAGCATTTAGAAACTAAGCAACAGTGAACATGGAAGGAAGTCACTGTTCCTGGTGTTGCTCCAAAACTCACTACAGAATTTCATTTCTGGCTATCTTGGGTTCTGCACATGGAGCACAGAATTCCCATGGTCAGCACCCAGCCTAGCTGAACTGAACACCTCTGAAACAGCTCCTGTAGTTTGCGCTCTCCTCTCCCACTCTGCAGGTAATCTTTTACATCTAAGATTTACAGCCCAAAGTTCAGTTAAAATAGCAACTTAACATAGATTTTTACCATATGTAGAGATTTTCTCTACTTTTACATGGGTCTCCTAAATAAGAAGAAGCTGGGATCTTCTGACCTCACTGCATTACTACTGCAAAGCTCTGGATGGTTAGTTTAGTTAAAAAAACATTAACTTTTGGTTGCAAGGCTGTTACAAATCTGTCAAGGCCAGCTCTTGATGACAGCCATTGTAAATACCCTGGAACTGGATGAACTGCAACTTGGTGCTATTAAAAGCAACACACATGTTTTGCCACTAAAATCAGCAGCATCTTGAACTGGCTCATGCACAATAACATGAACCAAAACTATGGTCTATAAGGCAGAATGAAGAGGGGAAAGAAGTGTGTGAATGGGATATCGTGTAGTATATGACAAGAAGAAAACACCTTTAAGGGTATGTCCCTCTTCCACAAGAAGAAACATTACTTTCACCAATAGGAAAAGAGGAATCTTGCATAATTTTAAATAGCATGGATTACAATATACTTTTTCAGCCAAAACATTATTTATTGCAATGGAATCTGTTAAGAATCCAGCCCATCTCCACGCACCCCATTTGTGGCTGTGCTAAGAGACCACACCCAGTCTCACAGCTGCCTACATGCACTCCACTGCCAAGCACTATTGATCACACGCTTGATAATAAGAACTGGATATTCACAAACAAGAAACATGTAATGTGTCCACTTCAAATGATCTGTTAAGTTACTAAGTATAAGGTGTACATAATCTGCTACAGAGTGGTTACCCTTTCAAAGGCAAGGATTTTAGAACAGAAAAGGACTTGCAGGCTCAGCTCTTCTTAAGTTTATAGAAATGGATATAAAGAGAAAACAAGGTTCAACACTTTACAGCTGCCCAGTTTAATGCTATGAAAATTTACTCACTGAGGTTTCTGTGTTTTAAGGAAGAGCTGAAATTATTCTCCCCAGATTTTCACACTCCCTACAATACTAATCATAGAATCATAGAATCACAAAGTTGAAAAGGACCCCCAGACCATCTAGTCCAACCATCCTCCCATTACCGCTGCTACCACAAGCACTACACCAGATCTCGCAGCTCCTCATCCAGACCCCTCTTGAACCCTGCCAGGGACGGCAACTCCACCACCTCCCTCGGCAGCCATTCCAGTGCCTGACCATTCTCTGAGAGAAAAAGGTTTTCCTTATGTCTAACCTAAACCTCCTCTGGTACAACTTGCGGCCATTTCCTCGGGTCCTGTTTGTTGCTTGGGGGAAGAGGCCAAACGCCTCCCCATCACAACCTCCCTTCAGGAAGTTGTAGAGTGCAGTGAGATCTCCTCTGAGCCTCCTCTTCTCCAGACTAAACAATCCCAGCTCCTTTAACTACTCGTGACAAGACTTGTGCTCCAGACCCCTCACCAGCTTTGTTGCCCTTCTCTGGACACATTCCAGAGCCTCAATGCCTTTCTTGTAGTGAGGGGCCCAAAACTGAACACAATATTCGAGATGTGGCCTCAGCAGATCTGAGTACAGTTAAGTCCCTGTTCCCAGGATAACAGCGTGAGGGAGACTAAGGCCTCAGATACATGATCAGGACATGTAACGTAGAGGAGTCTGAGGCTGGCATCAGATTTTTCTGACACTCACCCCACACTTCACCCGGACAGGCCATGAGACTTGTGATCTCCCGGGAAAGCCTTCACTACTTGGTGTACTGAAGACTCAAAGAACCTTCCAGTTACATTAAAACAAAACAAGGCAAAACAAAACAAAACAAGGTATTTGGCACATTAAGAAAAGAAGGGTCTTCAAGGAAAGCTAAATAAAAACCAAGAACCTTATATAGCAAGAAAGAGAGCTTTTAGAAATGAAAATAATAACATTTCCATTACCTTTTCTGCAAGCCAGCCTAGATGTCTAATCTCTCGACTTCCAGCAATCCCTGCTTTACCCAGCTGGTCTCTGACCTCTGCAATCACCCTGGGGATGAGATCATTGACACTGGAGTGGATGGCATTGAACCAGGCTTGGGCAGTAGCTGAGTCTTTACTCCTGAGAACCACGGTGTGCTTGGCATCAGGTGAATGAACTTCAATAAGTCTAGAAAAATGGGGGGGAAAAAGATTACGTTCACTCAGATACTGCTTTATGACTACATTTATTACCTCACTTAGTGATAGCTACCAGTTAAACTGGTTAATTTCAAGACCTAGCACTAAATACTTACCTTTACAACATGTGAATAGAGTGAGATTCTCTAACTGAAGTCACGTCTGTTCTGATGTTACTGCAAATTACTGATCTTTGAGAAATAATTTGCAAATTATTGCCAGTGCTGATTCAACCCCACACTTGGCAAGTCAACAGAAGTTTCAAATACATAGGCAAGAGGAGCGTTCATTCATTGTTTTAAAAGATATTATGAAAATTTCTTCGAGTGCTTACCTACCCTTCCTGCTCAGCATGCTCCCCAAGCTTTGCACTCTGCCATGGTACCCATCAAAAAACAGAAGGAGAAGCTGAAGTTGAGCTGCCACCTTCTTTAGCTGTACGTTTATAGCACACCTACAGTTTCTCAATATGCTTATTTTATACATACAAAGCTAAGGGAAGCGGAAAACCCTAATCCTAAAGAAAGGAATTTTCTTAGGACTACACTGCAGTTTCAGCGACACCACTCAGCATGAACTAGAAGTCAAGTGTAATTGGCCTTACCCAGTAGTAGCAAATACCCACAACATTCCATTTAGACCCTGCTACCAGCGATGGCAAGAAAGCGCTAACCACAACTGTGTGATTGCTTCTGGCATGCATCTTTTACAGTTTTCCAAAGTCTTGTAGGGAGAGATGTTTTTCCCCAAAAACATTTTTACTAGACCATCCTGTGGGCTTCTACCCCACAGCTGTGGTTTCAAAAGCAGAGACAAATACAGTTTCAGGGAAATGCGTCCTGTCTACTGTGGTTATGAGAACTGTGCCAACCTCTTTACCAACAATAACAAAAATGCTTTGAGAGACAGTTGCTGCTATTTCAGCACTGCTCCCAGTGAAGTGAAGTTAGTAGCAGTTAATTAGTAGTGGGGCTTTGTGGATCACTTTTACTTGACCATTTGCTAAATAACCCACCAAATAACAGCCTGCTTTATCTTCATGTAGTGATTACAAAACCAAGCTCTGCTCATTGCCCATCACTGAACTGCACTTACATTTGTGCTTTTTCACTAAAAACACAGTGCCTTCCCCTGAATGTTACCCAGACAACTTCAACCTCAGCTTTGAGCCTCAGCCTTCTGTCTTGTGCATTGCTGCCTGCTCTCTGGGACACACGACGACTCCTTTCTTTATTAGAAAATTATAAGTTCAGTGGAATTTATTCAGATTGAGGTTCAAGACTACTGTAACACAAACATTTGTTATGCAATTACAAAATCCTGCAATTCAGAGCTTGACTAACAATTAAGAGTTTTTAATTAATTGATTAAAACCAAGCAGAAGAACAGAAGGCTACTCAATCTGTGTAGCTCTCTGGGGCCAAGAGGATGAGGGCTGCTCGTTTCTTGTTTGTCCATTTTGGGAAGGGGAAGTCTCCAAGCAGACATTGCTCTAAAGATAGAAAAGGTCATGACTTTCCAAACAAAGCAACTGAACTGTTCAGGGTTCTAAATGACTGCCTATATAGTTTAAAAAGTGGGATTATTTTCCGGAAACCGCTGAGCCAACACAATAGCACACTTTCCTCAGTAAAGTCATTGGAACTCAGCACTTTCTGAATATAACAGCTTTTATGTAGCCACTCCAGAATGCACTGAGGATCCAACTTCAGATACTGAAAGAAAAATTCCTTATTATATGATGCAGATCTGGAGAATAAGAAAATTCTATTTGCAGATAAGTACTTACTTTGATGACTGTTAGTAACAACACACACCGCTACCACACTGCTTTGCCTTCTCATCACAAATGCCTCTCTCTCAGTGTTACCTGAGCTTGAGTTCGAATTTGTACACCTAAACAATGGTTACAAACTACACAGACCTGGATTTTCAAAGCACATTGTGGTACTTGGAGACATGCTGCTTACTCCTTACAGAGCACTTTTTGGCACAAGATCACAAGCATTTCACAAGTGAGTTCAGTGAAAATGTCCCCATTTCACCCAGGGGGAATAGCACCCAGAAAAGCATCCAGATGAGGCAGGGAACAAGCCAGGAATAGCACTCAGTATTTTCTGCACTCTGCCTCTCATTTCAACACTTCTTTCAAAGAAAAAAAATAACTGGACAGCATAACAGTGTTGTAGCAGCCTTGAAAAATGTTATTGCACAGTGTGGATTCTGTCAAACAGTGCTCTTTGCAAAGCTTGTGGTTTCTATAAGAGAACTCCCATCCCCAAAGTCATTGCATCTCATGTTGTAAACAAAGTGCTGAACAAGAACTGTAAAGGCACAAAAGAATTTGCTGCTTTTGCAGTTGCAAAGAAATAGCAAGCTCCTGTCATTTCTTTTAAGTTAGAGCTGTGGCAACCTCTGGTTTCAAAATACATTATCTGGAGCTGAAAGAGGTTCCTACGGCAACTTGCTTCCCTACAGCCTGGAGTACACTTCAACTCTTACTTTAAACAACTAGATATAAACAAACAGGTAATGTTTGACTTGAGATATCATCCAAGTTTATTTCCCTCGATGGCGGCTGTTTGCTATTTCTGCAATAGTTTTGTCCCCTAAAATAATGAGCATTTAGACAGATCTTAACAGTTTTTTCATTGATTCAAAACTAAGGAGTGCTATTTCAGTTTGAGATCTCATTGTGATATCAATGTATAAATTCTAGTGCACGTATGCACACACATACAGCATCATGCTTGCAAGAATACTAACTCTCAGTGACTTCAATGGGGCTATTCTGGGGATTGCCTGCCAGCAATCAAAGCTGGATGCTGACGCACTAACAACTGCAGACAGACTGCCTCATTCCACCACCTGAGTGACAGGAAGATTGGACAAAACACACTACACTTATCAAAACTGAATTCAAAACAGGAATAAATGCTGCACTGACAGCACTGAAATTGAGTCTTGTCATCCGCTGCACTGGTCCAGCCTAAGGAATACGTCAGCAAGTGTCATTCCTGTGCAAGCTGCTAGGCAGGGGATCATTTTTATTCCTAATGTGAGGATTAAAGTCTAAACCCTCAACTGCCTGAGCTCTGCTACTGACTTTTTGCTATGGGATAAGTGCACTAAACTATCTTTAAGAAGCCAACTTTACAGATTTCCCCCCAGAGATCCAGAACTGCCACCCCTGTGGCCAGGTGGTGTGGAGATCCTGACAGATATTTTTTTATAATCCTCCTGGTAAGTTGTGGGCTCCTACTGCAATCACATGCTGAAAGCACTATGTCCCTATCAACTCTCCTATTTTCTGCCCTTCGGTCTAGCTGCTTTGTTTCCCCTGTTCTTTTGGATGATGCTTTTTGTTAAGCAGCTGACTGATGGTATCTCCATCTTTTTTTTGAAAAGCAAAAAACAGAAACAAAACTCCAATGACCTTAGTAAACTCCAACACTAAAGTACTTAAATGCTTCCAAGCAGACCAGCCGCTGTAGCTTTGATTTGTTCCTTGGCTAAACTGACCACCGCTTACTGACTTATGTTTATCTGCAGTTCAGTGATAAAGTTCCCTTAATTCTCCACAGAATTGAAATATTTAGGGCAATGCCACAGCTGTGTTTATTCTCACACTCCACCACAGTTATGTAAATACTGCATATGGAGCTGTTTCTGATAAACCCCATACCAACCCAAAGGAATTATATGTTAGCTCTAGATGGCTGCCAAGATGCGCGGCACCTCTCCAGCTTGGCAATGCATATGAATGATATCACATTTTCTCAGATATCATTTGGCAAACCTCATAATAAAAGAGTAATTTTCTCTCTCCTTCTCAAAGAGTTTCTCAGAGCAGAAGAGCATTTCCAGGATCCCATTTTCTACCCATGGAACATGGAGGTAACACAAAACCCAGTACCTCCAAATGCTGTAGCCTTGCTAAGAAGTCCAACCTCTCTCCCTCACTGCTTCCAGAGCTTTTACTTTACAGAGGATCAGAAGTTGAAAGCAAATGTTTGATAGACCATGTTCATTCCACATTTGATAAGGCTTCTGTGTAGGAGCATTCATTATCTCCGAAATATTCTTTATCAAATCTCTTGAAAGCACTTCTCCCACTACCACTGGCTCCAGACCAAATCAGGCACTGCTTTACACTTTGTGCCTTTTCCTGGGTCAGACTATGTATTCAGTGACTGATTAAAGCGTGGAGTAAATCTCTTGAAGTTAATGATAAGCTGGAGCAAGAGTTATTCAAGTCCATCATGCTACTTTGATATTGCACCAATAGAGCCAGGAACAAAACAATCTGCCGTGGACTTTGCAAACTTAAAAAGGGATTGTGGGCCAAACTACTCATGGCATTACCCTTTCATTGTCTACACAGGAAACGGTGGTAAATAATTTTGTTGATTGTAGAATGCAGAGTAGAAATAGAGGAAGTCTTACAGCGCTCAGGGGGAGTTGGTGAACACAATCAAAGATACCATTTACATAGCTACTGTTTTTAATAAAACAAAAACCAAACCAGTAAGGTTTTTGTTTAATTTTCCATGCAGCATCAGGAGATGAACCAGGAATAAAGTTTGTTAAAATCAAGCAATGGAAATATCGAGCTGAGCCGCTCAGTAAAATATTTCACAGAGACAGTAGACAGTGGAATGAATTCCCCAGCATACAAAAAGCATGTTTGTTTGATGCACTTAAACGAAGGTGAAAGCAATTTTACAAAGCAAACACTATTTGGCAACCAAGTAGAAATTTTCTATGTGAAAGTCTCCAGGTCCCCTTGCTGTCACAATGGTGCTCGCTGTGTTAAGTTACTTGCTGACTTTCCACTTACAGCAGTCACTGCAGACGTAGCTCCTTGCTTCTTGGGAGCTGGACTAGGTTGATGTCCACACAGAGGGTGTATATATCACTGATGAGCTGTCACAGTTGATTTTATTTTCATTTGCCATGAATCGGGCTTTAATAAAAGGGCTATCAGTGGAGTTACACAGCATGTAAGCAAGGGAAGGATTTTGTTCTGCAAGGGACTTGCTGACATCAACATGCACCAACACTGGACTTGCTGACATCACCATGTACGACAATGCAGAGCACGTCATACAACGCCTTTTCTAGCCATCATGATGATGAAAGCCATCTAATACTTACAAAATGTCTATGGATATTGCAGAGCAGATTTCTTTCCCCAAACTGCACAAAGTATCTTTTATATTTTTCCTTCTTGTGTTTTTCCTTCATAGTTTTGTTACAACAATACTAGCAAGAATTGTGTTTAACCTCAGAATGATGCTGCCTTACATGGGTGTCCAACCTTTTGGTTTGCCTGAGCTGCACTGAGTGAAAAGGAAGAGTCTTGGGCAGCATGTAAAATACGTAATATATCTGATAAATGTAAGTAACAAAACTTCTGTTATTATTGTTAAAACTTAACAATGGAAGGGCAACAGAAACATAGAACTAACAATTTGGACATGTAAGACCAGAAGATGCTGAGTTTGCGATGGTCTTATACTGAAGCAATTCTCTGACAGTAAAAGGGAAACTATTAATGCTAGGAAAATAATTATTTCATACAGGAAAAACTGCACCTGCAAACCCAAAGCATGCTGCTCCTGCAGTCTGAACTGAACCAGGACAAAGTAAAAAGCAATTGAGTGTGGCTGGTAATAGCAGTAAATGACCCTTCAGATTGAGACAGCTCAAAGACAAAGGCAGACAGTTTCACTTGGCTGCACAAGTAAAATATCATAGACTTAGAGAAGAATTAGATGTCTTCTGAGAAAGGACAAGGCTATAGCAAGAGCCAGGAGAAAGATGGGGACTAAATCTACAAGCAGGGATGAAAACTGCAGCGCAAAGGAGATGAATGAGTAAAGCTGCTGTCAGATCTCTGTCTTGCTGATGAACTGTCACAGGAGAAAGCCTTGCTGGCGGAGACAGGCATCAGGTGCACCTCCATCAAGCAGTATGTGCATGAACGTTTCATTGCTTCAAGTGCCACATTTTGGCTTAGATGATCGAGAAATCCCAGGCATCACCATTTAGCTGCCAAGTGAAACAAACCAGCAGCCACTATGACAAAACCACAAATCCTCTCCGGATCAATTATTGGCCTCTGAAAGCTAAGGAAGGAGAAACACCTGGGAGGCAGCACTGCAGAAATGCTGCTGGCCTCTTTGGTGAGGCACATGTCACCTCCTGGCGCTGTCACTGCTGGCAGCACAGGCAGGGAGCTCATCTTCCCTTTTAATAGACTCAGAGATCAATGGAAAATCTCTGTGTAAGCAATGAGATGAAATAACAACTCTGGTGTAACTCTGATTTCTACCTTGGGGAAAAAGGATTTTCAATTAGTGGAAATGTGTATTAAGGCAGGAATTGACAGCAGGCTATTTAAATAGCTATGTCTGTGCATACGACTTATGTGCTACTGCCCAGCCTCAATACCTACTGATTGTGAGCTGGGGCACCAGAAATAGCAGCCCAAGTGGACGCAATTTGCAAGTTGCTGCGAACCAAATGACTACAAAAGTTGTAGGAGAGAGTAGCTTTGAACACAAAAGCTGAAAATCCTGCTGCTCAGCTATCAGCATGTCAGGCAAGACCTGAGATGTAAGACTGAAATCCCATCTGGAGACCCATTGGTAAGCGAGGGAAAGCCCAACACAGAGCGTAAGGTCACATCCTGATAGAAAAGGAGTTTTAAAATTGATAGCTGGCTACAAGCAGTAACATAAAGAATGTGGGGACAAGGAGCATCACAGGAAATTGAAACATATCGATTTCCTTTGTTTGGCAAACCCCTGCCTTTGTCTGGCAGACCTCAGTGATACTAAAATTGCTCTCCAACTTTATTTGGGGAAGGATGGATATCAGCACTTACATACCTTACATACAGATGCACACAGAATACAACTAACTTGTTTGCCTTCCTCTGTCCTGCCTTACAGCACTCACACTTCCTTGTCTCAACACTACAACACTCACTTCCTTGTCCTTTAATTTGTGATATAATTCATTTGTGATGTGATTTTTCTCTGCTTTCCAATAACATTGACTAAGTAAAGCTTACTGCAGTTTTCACTCTCTTCACTAGTTAGCTCCTTTCTCCATCATCTTTTCTTAGCTGGTTCTCTCTTGTCTTCACATATTTCTCAAGACAGTTTCTTCTTACTGCTCTCACTCCCCTGATTCATTTCCAGTTACTTTACTCCTATTTCTGTTCCTCAGCTCAATCCTCTACAGTAGAAGCTGGTTGAAAAACTGAAAATTCTTTGACTTTTTCAAAACAACCCTAAATGACCAAAAATAGTGACCAAAACTAAAAACAAAACAGCAGCAAACAAACAAAAAATCAAACCCACCAAAAACGTAACACAAAATTCACGAAGTTATTCTGTTTCCCCACTAAATTTTTATTTACATTCTTTTCTGTTTCTTTTTTTCCCTCACAGAAAAGAAGGCATTTGGTTGAAAGTCTATTAATCAAAGATTTATCTGAAGGTGTTGTTCTGCCAGCCTCAGTCACTGCCACCTCCATATCACCCACATCCTTCCTTGCCACCCACTCCCCATGACATACTTTTATTTCTCTCGATCAGATCACATTCAGTCCCTTTCACAAAACACTCTACGCTGATTATGCGCACATTATTTTGTAGTAAAACGTGCTGGAGTTCTTTGCCTGTTCTCCTCGTGTTGGAGATGAGAATGACATCAGGATCTCGACTGTCCAACAGAGAAGATGGAGAAGGGAGGAAGCCCCACGTCATTATGCCAGGGAAAAAAACATGACATATTTATCAAGAAAATAAGAGATTACTAATCTGACCCTACCAGGAGCTGTGAAGAGTGAAGGTCATTCACTGCATATTGTAACCATTGATTTCTACACTGCAATCTTGAATAACCCATAGAAAAATTCAGTGGGTGCCTAAGTCCTGCAATGCACCAACAGTAATTTAGTTCTCAAGCTGCAGCCCAGAGACTAGGCTCCAGGACTTTAGAAAGCTATTCAACTTTACTTTAATATGATTTAACAGAACAAAAATTAAACAGTCTTTGTAGGGAAAGCAATCCCAAATTGCAGTAAATAAAAGTAATGAAGATCCACAGTTCAAGCTGAATTGCCGTTTTCTCTGTGTAAACAAAAACCCTTGAGGTTGCTCTGCAGGTCTTGGGTTTGTGTTTTTTTTTGTTTTTTTTTTCCTGTCAGTAAAATCAGCTGGTGATTGGACTCAAAAGAGGCTGAAACACACAATTCTGCAGAAGGAACAGGCCTAACACAGGTATCTGATCTCAGAGTTCTGCCAGGAAGGCTAAGGAGAAACTGAGGTATATGCTCGTATGAGCTACAGCAAAACCAATGACCTGTTTGGTTACTGGAGGGTTTCATAAATTATGGAAAATAACTGTAATAATGAGAAAGAAAAAAAAAAAATACCCTTTTTGCATAGAGCCTTTAGTGCTCCTATAGAGTCAGAAAACTGTCCCTAAGCAGGACTGATGCTTGCAGATTCCGAAATATACCAGCACTTGCTGACAATTAAGATACTCGGCCACAGTTTCACTCTGATTATCACTGGTTTTGAATTAGATCCTTTCATACTGCTTTAATCTAATGTTGTATTGTTGATTTCTGCCCCAGCTTAACATTAATCTAAGCATAAGATAAACACAGCCCACCAAGAAAAAAAAAAAAAAACAGTAACAAAAACTCCTGCTATAAATCAGGACTTGGACTCTCACAGGCTCAATGACTTCTTCAATGACTTTACTGATATTCAAACAGCAAAACACACCAGTACCAATAACAGTAATTAGGTGTTATATGACTTTCATCCAAGGATCTCAAGGAGCTCACAAAGAATCTGCAAATTAAGTATTCTTTGCATTTCACAGACATTTCGTCCAAAGTAGAGAGCAGCTCAGTTAACATTACAAGCAGTTATGTCTACATTTCATGCAGGGTGGGGGGTGGGTGTTTTTTAACTGGTAACATGACCACTGTGGTAACTGTACCTTTGCTCTCCCCTCTACAAATATAAGTCATCATTTAGGGCAGTGAAGCTGTGATGGGTCTGGAGCACGTGTCTCATGCGGAATGACTGAGAGAACTCATTTCCAGACTGGAGATGACGAGGCTCAGTGATCACCTTATTGATGCCTACAACTGCCTGAAAGGAGGTTATGGTGAGGTTAAGTTGGTCCCTTCTCCCAGGTAGCAGCAACAGGACAAGACGTAATGGCCCGAGCCAAGGTTCAGGTTAGATATTAGTAAACATTTCTTCTCACCAAGAGTAGTGAGGCATTGGAACAGGCTGCTCAGGGAAGTGGTGGAGTCACCATCCCTGGAGGTGTTTAAGAAATGTGGAGATATGGTAGAGGAACATGGTTTAGTAGGCAGTATTGGTGGTACCTGGAGAGCTGGACTAGATGAACTTAGAGCTCTTTTCCAACTTTAATGATTCTATGATTCTTTTTGCTTTATTTTGCCAATCTAGAACACAAAGTAACAGCAATAGGAAAAGCCTCAAGTTTCCTAACTTGAGGCCAATCCTGCGAAGTATGTAAAAACAGTTCAACACCTCTTCAGCCCTGCGTCCATTGCTCAGTACCTCACCCACCTGTGCTACTGTCAGCAACCAGCACACTCTTATGTAGCATCAGCTGCCCCTCACTGAGCACAGTGCTATCAAAGTACCTCCTTAAGAGGGGAAGAGACAGAAAGCAAAGTAAGATAAATGGGAATTACACTCCACAAGAGCCGCCATAAGTCAATCTGTATGTGTGGTCGCTCTTCCCTGCAGCACTACTCTCCACCACTCACACAGCAGCTATGTGAGTCGGGGCATCCCCTCCCTCGTTAGCAGGAAAAAAAACACTGCAATGCTTCATGCTTAAATCACATCACTCCTCAAGGAGAAGGCAGCCTTCACTTCGCATACCAGTGGCTGCATGTGCCTGGCAACATCACAGTGTGGCCATGGTTTCTACTTAGGAAGCTGGCGGGGTGAGATATGAGCCACCACAAGTCAAGGCTCTATTGCACTGATCAACTCCTGTCTCCCTGCCCCCGTGTGGTTGCATTTAAATTACATGGGCAGGATCTTGAAGAGCTGCAGGAACCAAAAAGCACACAGTCTTGTAATTCCTTTCCGTGACCCTTCTAAAGTGTAAGAGCTGTGTTTTAGATCAACAGTGAGACTGGACGTGCTGGAAGCGTGACGGGTCCCAAACCATACACACTCACCTTTCACAGAGTTGTACTGAACAGGCATGGAATTCTTACTTGTATTCCAGACACGACACATAATCATTCACCCTCACAGCTAAAAATGCATTAGGAAAACATTCAGTAAATTCCTTTTTAGACAGTTCTGTTCTAGAACAGTGTCACAGCTTCTACATAAAGATTCTTCTATTTTTATTTCATTCTTGCATTCTTTTACTTATGTTTGGAATACACTCAAGTTCTTTTGGTGCTAAGTATGGATTTGAAAATGCTGTATTAAATCTGGTTAAAATTAAGCTTATTTTTAAGAAATTTTCACTTTTTGTTTTCATTCCTCATTGTAATGGAAGTAAATACACCCAAATTCACCAGTTTGTTTTACATTTAAGATTTTGACATTTCACTTCAGAATTACACAAAGGGGTATTTCTGTTCTTGTTTACATAATTTCTTCCTAAGTGTTACAATTCTTACAGAACGGCTTGGTTTGGAAGGGAGCTTTAAGATCATTTCATTCCAACCCCCTGCTATAGGCTGGGACACCTCCCTCTAGACCAGGTTGCTCACAGCCCCATCCAGCCTGGCCTTGAATGCCTCCAGGGAGGTGTTATCCACAGCCTCACTGGGCAGCCTGTTCCAGTGTCTCACCACCCCCACAGTCAAGAATTTATTCCTAATACCTCGTCTAAATCTACCCTCTTCCAGTTCAAAGCCATTTCCCCTCATTCTGTTGCTGCCTGCCCTTATTAAACATCCCTCCCCAGCTTTCCTGTAGCCCCCTTCAGATACTGGAAGGCTGCTATAAGGTCTCCTCAGAGCCTTCTCTTCTCCAGGCTGAACAAGCCCAGCTCTCTCAGCCTGTCCTCGTAAGGGAGGTTCTCCAACCCTCTGATCATCTTTGTGACCCTCCTCTGGACCTGCTACAACAGCTCAATGTCCTTCTTGTGTTGGGGGCTCCAGAACTGGATGCAGTACACCAGGTGGGGTCGTGTTCAGTCTCACTGACTGACACCATTCACTGCTGACAGGTTACTAAACAATGTTACAAAAGAAGACAATTAGAAGAGCGCCATTTTTGCAGTAAATTTTGCAAACACTTCAGTGAATCAATAATTCTTAATGCAAAAAAACCCCACCCTATTTTAACCAAAGCAATGAAGTAACTTAAGCCTCCAGCTGCATTTGCAGTAACCAGATCCCAGTTTGCCTCGCCTTCCTATTCCTTACTGTCACCCCTTATATTCCTTACTATTATCACCAGAAGTTGATGTAAAGGTTTCTGTACTGCAGTAGGATGTACTGCTTATTGGTATTAATAGCTGTGACTATTCCCACATGTCCTCTCAGTGGGGGGGATGCTTCCCTGTGTGTCCTGACATTAACCATCAGTGCTGCCGCCAAGGACACTTGGTGGTGACAACACAGGCAAACAACAGACATCACTGGTAACTGTGTTAACCTTATTTATTCCAGACTGAAATATAACGTCGACTCCTGTGTCTAGATGAGACTGACATAGATGTAACTAAAATGTTCTGCATCTTTTCTCCAGTTGCCGTATTTGTACTATCCAAAATTTCCTACACACGAAGACTTGGTGCTGGTTTGTATTACATGGGATTTTCTCCTGGATATCTTACAGCTGTTTTAATCAGCTAACAGAGAAAACAATCCCTTATCTCACTGAAGGCTGAACGTGCATGCAGGTTCGGTAAAGGAGACATCTGAGAACCACTGGCTCCAAAAACACCAAATCTCACCTCTGCTCTGAAACAACAAGCTCACTGAACTATTGGAGAGTGGATAAAGACTAAGGAATTTCTTAACTGAGTCTAGTCTAAAAGGAGAAGCAGAAATCCAAAGCAAGGCCACCAGCTCTACTAGGAAACCCAGAAGTTTAACTTCCTCCATGCCTGCTAAACCCGCATTTCAGCCCAACTTTCTAAGAAGTGAAGGTGATTCAGTGTCAATAAACAGACTTCTGGATCCTTTAAAATAGGCACCTTCTCATGTTGAAAGTTGAACCAGCTAAGCCTGGTCCCACCACACTGCAGTGACCAGTGCTAGAGAAACATCTACTTTGGACACCTTGTGCTTACTGCATCCACTCTTGGCTTTAGCAATCCCTGAAAATAAGTTCAGATGTAATCCAAAGGAGACCTTTTATGGTCAGCACATGCTTTGGCAGCCTACCAGTGCTGCTCTTCCAAAACCACACCACAAAGTGACACCATCCGTTATAACATCTATGTGTGTCAGGTCACTCGGTTATAAAACAGAAGTGTCATAAAGCATGTAAGGACACGGTTTGGTCTCTGCAGTGAACAAAGATCCAATTATTCTTGTGGGATCGGATTACTATCTTGGGATAGATTTCAGTGGGAAAGGCTCATTGCATTATAATAGCATTTCCACTGAGAAATACCAGTGCCGGTATTTAGAGTTGTTTAAAAACTGAAATGAGTGAAGACACAAGTGTGTGGGACACTAATACTGCACTGCAGCTAGCATGATTCTGCAGTACCATGTGCTTAGATGGAAAAATCCAACTTACATGGCCCACTGTGTCGGAATACAGTAAAAATCAGAAGTCACACTTTCCACAGGAAATGAGAACAGCACAAAGTGAAAACCATGACAGTAAGCAGTGTGACTCTCCCACGCATTACTTCCTGGTTACACCTAATAACGTACACTTGTAGCACACTCCAAAAAAGTTAGCACCATCACAGAAGTACTATCAGCAGTGAGCATTTGCCTCTCTGAATCAGTCCTCCTATATTTTACATGAAGAGAATGAGAGAAGTTGAGAATTACAATGCAAACAAAAAAAGAAGAGAACATGCAAAAAGTATCACATCGACATGTGTGCAGCATCAAGACACTGTGCTGATCCAAATGACGAGACCAGCCGGCTCTGTACGACATATTCCATGCATGAAGAACTACAAACTCTCAGATCAGCAATACAGCTGTCAAACCCTGACATCTTAAACTGTACAGATATATGTGAATAAAGCTGCTCTTATCAACAGTCATCTCGATATAAAATGGAGAAAGACTGGCAGCAATTACTGCTACCAGTTTTGTAACTGTACTTCTGTAGCAGTCCTTTACCACTGAATATGGCAACAACCAGTTGGTGTGATGAAGAGCAGCAGCAAAGCAAAGCTACACTGAATAAGCAAGCTGGAGGTTTTTGCGCAAGGAAAAGCAAAAAACGTAAGAAGGTCCAACAAATATAAAAAAAAATACAGAAAGAAAATTACATGGATATCAATGAAGTTTCTGAATTGCAGAAGAGAATACAGGGGAACCCATCCCCTCAAACCCCCTTCCGCTCTCCCCTCTTCTCATTATTGTTGCCTGCAAATGAAAATGTACTTTTTGCTCATGCCTATACATAACTGTTGAGAACCAAAGGCATTCCACACTGCTTCTTGATAAGCAAATACAGAACAAAAACAAAAAGGCCATTATTTGAATGGAAGAATCAGTCTGTGTTACTGACTTGACTGGTCCCTTTTCTATCACAGTATGCAGCTGTTCCACACATGTTATAAATAAGGTTGGTAAGCTCATCCTATTTTTAACATTATGAAAAAAAAAAAAAAAAGAGTAACAGAAATTCCATATTAATGTCCTGTAAGCGGAACTTTTCTCCTATTCTTGACTTGAATACCCAGAACTGAATGGATAAAACAGCCCGTTCTTAAAATAATAGTCATTAAAAAAAAAAAGAAAAAAAAAAAAGAAAATGTAATTTACTGGGATTAGACTAAACCAGCCTGGAATAAGCAGACATTCATCAGACAAGAACAAAAACACGTGATTCCATTTCTAATAAAAATGTTGAATTATTGCTCTTGAGAGTTTTTCTAGCACAACCCAAAAGCTGACATGCCTCTATTTTTCCAGAGCTGGGCACTCAACCCAGCACCACTAGGCTCAGTCACAAGGACATCATGTTCCCAAATCAGTGCCCTCCTCTTGCTTCTTGCTGCAAGGCCTGGAGCCCATCACCAGCTCCTGCTCCCCAACCCCACAGCTGAAGAGGCCAACAGCTATTCAATGCAAACTCCCAGCCCCAGTTAAAAGCTGGGTGGTGCATGCCCCATCCCTGTAGACATTCAAGGTCAGGCTGGGTGGAGCTGTGAGCAACCTGATCTTGCTATAGTTGTCCCTGTTCACTGCAGGGGAGTTGGATGAGATGGCCTTTAAGAGCGCCTTCCAACTCAAACTATGATTCTGTGATAAAACCCCGGCTCACCTGTTTTCAGGGTCTGACACCATCATGTTGCGTGTCACAAAGCACATCTTGAGCGGTATTGTCTTCTTGTCCCTGTGGATGGAGAGCGAAAGCTGTGACAGTGGGTCAGCAGACACACATCCCAGGCGGGGAGATTCTGGAGGAGGTGTCTCCCATCCAATCTCTGAAACTGGAGAGCCCTTCTTCACATAGGGTGTTGCTTCTCTCATGTACTTCACTATTTAAAACAAAAGAAGAGGAGAAAAAGAAGAGAATGAATGGATATTCAGTGGTTCCATTCACTGGGAATTCTTTGAACTGGTACCAACTTTCAGCACTGTTTATTATTTGTATGCAGATTACTCTAAAAGTAATGCCTACTCTTTATTCCACTGGAAAATACAACAGATACAAAGAGAACAATAATACTTTCTGAACACCATTTTTCAACTTAGCCACCACTATTAGCTAATTCCCAGGGACGAGCCATCAAGATTTTCTATTTCATGGTGTAACAGCTGTGCACGACTATCCTGAACACAGCATGTTTTTCACATCACTGCCACCACTGCTGAAATGCACCACACACCACGTCACTGTCTGGTCTCCATAAATGTTCAGCAAGTGTCAATGTGTGCCATTTTTTCCACATAGTGGAATCCAGTTCCACACCTTTGCTTCATACACACTTCTATGTTAGACACCAATTTATCAGACTGCCCCTCTGCTGCCATCTGTCACAAGACAACAACATGTAGTGGAATATTGGTACGAAGCTTCCACCTCTACTGCTGTATCACCAACATCTGCCTCTGGCATTGTGGGCCAACATAACAATAGGAAGCAACGCTTCCTATTTTGGAGCAGCCTTCGTATGCACAGCATCACAGTGCTGAGAACTGTGCAAATCCAATTTGATGGCAGCCTATCTCAGCACTGTACAATGAGCAAAATAAGGGAAAGAACAGAATAGGACAAATAAGAACATAAGGATCCAGAGAGTAAAGCCAAGAGTGCCATCTGACCTCTGCTCAGCAGGCTCTGAACTCCCATGGAGCAATTTTTAGGTACAGAAGCAGTGAGGTGGACGAGCTACACGAAAGTTTCTAAGAAAAACATTCAATGAAGGAACAGCATATCTATTATTCACTTATCTAAAAAGCTTCAGTGATATCCCAGTGCTGGGAACTCACATCTCACTCCTGGTTCATACCTGTCAGCATCTTGTCACTGATCTCAAGAGCTACTTCTGCTTTCTGGGAAGCAGTTTCAGCTGATTTATTCGTATGTGCATGTCTGGAGTAAACAAAAATCAATTCACCTATTAGCCTTCTCTAGGGAAATAAAATTGAGTTCAAGCTTTTTGTGATAATCGCGGTACCAGATTAGATCTGTTCTCAGCCTCTTTCAACATATATAGTAGCAAATATACAGTGAATATAATAATCCCAAACAATCTTACTTGTACTGTATGCAGAAATTAACTCTCAGTGGGGAGCTGCCCTTCTCCACAAACCCAAACCTCCAAGGAAGGATCTCACTCTCAAGCACCTTGTGTAAATGAACATGTCCCACCTGCACAGATGTGGCTGCCTAACTGGCTGTTGTCACTCAATGATGCCATTCAAACAGCAACAAGACGAGCTGGAAGGGCAGGAGTAATGCAAAATTATCTGGGGATGTTATTAAAATGCCGTGAGAGAGAATTTCAAGGAAACAGTGCAAGTCACTGTGTCACTCGGTAGAAGAGACTTAGAATGATTTAATAACAGAAAGATGGGAAAATTAGAAAAGGGCACTGTGGTGAAGGAGGAAAGCAGACAGAACTGTTTGATGCTTGAAATGAAAGCAGTGGAAATACTCAGAATGGAGAACAAAAATGGCCATCTAACTTCCAAGATAAGTGGTCACCACTGAGAATTCCATAAACAATCTGTTTTTCAAAGGTGTTGATAAATGGGTAGTTTTTCCCTGTGCTGTACATGTTTGGCTCTTAACAGCTGGAATCTCATTTGAGGTGTACTTTGCGAATCTGAGAGACTGAACACATTTGGATCTGGTGAATCTATTATTGCTTCCTCTGAATTAATACAATTTTGCCATTAATGTGAAAAGGAGGAAAGCTAAAGCTCTAAGAATGTCCTTTTGCTAACAAAACTTTGTTTCCTTTAAAATTAGGGATTATCAATTAAACTCTTGAAAAAATTAATCCAATATGCTTTTGAACTCATCTGGCGTGACAAGCCTGCAAATATACTGCTAAATAAAGATTTGGGTCACAATAGTGTAACTATTTCCTATGTGCTATTCTCATCCTCTTTCAGCTGCAGCTCTATGCATTAGACCTGAGCATCTTTTAATTAAGGAAAGGAGAGAGGGGCAAGGGAAGGAAGGAAGCTGAAGTGAAAAAATCTGGCTTTAATCCTAAACTATAAGCAGGAACACAGAATGTGGATTTAACTCCCAAGGTGAAGGAACAGAAAAGAGTCATCCCTCCCATATGCCAAGAAACTAAGTTTCCATGCAATACAGCAGTGAATTCGTGGCAGGCAGCTGCACTATTTCAGGAACTCCTGTATAAGAGGAAGTATGAGCAGGAGGAGGGGGGGGGGGGGCAAAGTGTAATCCTTTTTCCACAAAAAGTCCTAAATACAGCAAAAGCCAGGAAGACTACCTGGAAGAAAAGAATGTTATGAAGGCTCCTGCTGAGTTCTGAGCTCCTTGACATCTTCTTTCTGCTGACTTTCAACAAGAGATGGATACTCAGCCCCAGAGACTTACATGACTAAATATCCACTGATATACGGGCAAAACACACTGTTGAACACCATCTTCCCACAAAATTCTACAAGAGAACTAAAAAAATTAAGTGAATGTATGTTTCCTGTCTAAAAAATTATTTTAGCATGTTTCTACTAATTACTTCCTAATTCCCACCAAATAAAAGCACAGATCAATTGCTGAATTCTATAGTTTTACAAAACAGGCTTTAAGGCCCCTGCATTTTCAAATGTGTTTCATTTATCAAAAGCCCCCCACATAGATTCAGGTAAATGTACAAATGGAATGTAGAAACAGAACAGGTGGCAGAGCTTCAACCGATTAGAATTGTTGGTTTTTTTTCAGAGCCACTGTTTTCCATTTCGTCTTGTTAGTGCCCATAATTATATGCCCACAACTAAGGTCCACTTTATGACTTCAGCTAAAACATTGTTGAGATGATTCACACATTTTATCAGCAAGTATTTCCTATTTACCTCTAAATTCTGGATGCCAATCCTGCAGAACACTGTGTTTATACCACTGCACCAGAAACCCCACTACACCTGGAAATGTATGGTGATTCCATAGGACTACAATCCACAGTCTACCCATATCCAGCCAGTAGAAAACAAGTTGATACCGGTACGTACCATGGGCATATTCCTGTTCCTTGCTGCACCACCTGAGAATCTTGAATGCAGCAGTGTTAATGTGCAACTGGAGTCACACCATCAAGTTTTTAAACTACTAAAAATATAATACAGACTATTGGACTTCAAAGTAATAATGTTGATAATGTTCAGTTTTCAGACCATTACACTCAAGCACCAGATTTCCCTCTGGGTCTAGCAGCATTAATCCAGGTACTGACTGAAAAAGCAAGCAGCTATAAAGAACAGTGTTTTCATACTTCTTAAAACTGCTGGTGATGCTACCTGAGTGAATGAAAACCCAAAACATTAAATAAAATGAAATAAGGCATTCAATTTAACAGTAACTCCAAATTATGCATGAGTATGCTTGTACACATGTACACATGCCTACAGGATGTATGGATATATTTACACATGCCTAAAGGATGTATGGATATATTTATAAGATGAACACAATTATTAAATATATACTCGTATAAAAACATTACATTCTTTACGACCATCAGAACGCATTCTGCAAAGACAGAAACTTGCAGAGACTGAGAAAAAATTCAAATGATTTCATTATTGTAACTCAATTTACTGATAGACTGTAATTTCAGTAAAGAGTTATCTAAATTCATCCGTTTGATGCTGTACCTCAACCTCAGAGATCCTTATATCCAGTACTAATTAATGATCCATGCCCTTTTGGTACACCACAAATTAGAAACTGCGGTCAAGCAATTAGAATTCCAATTTCCGGAGCTCCCTTCCCCGTAACGAGAAGAGAAGCGGAAGTGGCAGTCAAATGAATTAATCTGCTGATACACACTGAATACTTCACATTTATTTTTTCATCTGCGAGACAGGCAATGCAGCTTCCAAAAAAGCACTTCATTTATATGCAGTTCTGCCAAGTCCCCAGTCTCCACAATTAATTCTTTGTTACTCTTCACAGATGACTTTCTTTCTTTCTTTCTTTCTTTCTTTCTTTCTTTCTTTCTTTCTTTCTTCCTTTCTTCCTTTCTTCCTTTCTTCCTTTCTTCCTTTCTTCCTTTCTTTTTCTTTCTTTTTCTTTCTTTCTTTTCCTTCTTTCTTTCTTTCTTTCTCTCTCTCTCTTTCTCCCTTTCTCTCTCCTTCCTTCCTTCCTTCCTTCCTTCCTTCCTTCCTTCCTTCCTTCCTTCCTTCCTTCCATCCTTCCTTCCTTCCTCCCTCCCTCCCTCCCTCCCTCCCTCCCTCCCTCCCTC
>JAPSGF010000032.1:2835709-2890959 GCA_035772895.1 Perdix hodgsoniae
CCTTCCTTCCTTCCTTCCTTCCTCCCTCCCTTCCTCCCTCCCTTTCTGTCCTCTTTCTGTTAAAAGCCAGCTTTTAATGAGAGAAATACTACAGACAGATCTGGTCAGGTTCTTGGCTGAACAGCTCTGTGGAACTGAGACTTTTCTGACACACTGAAACTGTTTCCCAGGAGGGAAAATAAAGACCGCTGAAGAGAAGCCAGTACTGCAGAGCAAAGCTCTTTCATTACTACAGGAATGAGAACAAGAAGCATACTTTTACAATATGAAAGTAAAGGGAACAACACACCTGAATCTGCTCAAATAAAGATGATCCAGGATGTCTTCTCTGCAGGGAAAAAGTAGTGTCTTCTCTTTATGCTTTCATTCTCTCTTAAGTAAGCAATCAGAGACAGCTACCAACTAAGTAGAAAATATCACACAGAAGTCTCTTAAAGCTATTTCCATATTACTGATTTCTATATCCAAAAGACACAGGTTTTACACATCTCCCATAAATCCAAATTCATCTGATCTGAAAGCTGGTGTAGAGAAGAAGAGCTGGCCACATCCTTCACCATACTACAGATGTATCAAGATTGCATTACGAAATCAGTTAAGAAGTTTCTCAAGCCCACAGTACTGAAAGTGATTAGATAAATTGCTTTTATCAACTTGTTCAGTACGAAAGGGCTGCCTGACTCTACTGCTACTGAGCTGTAAGCCCGTGTAAACAAGTCAGAGCCATCCAACAGCTGCTAAAGTGATACTGTAAAAAGAAGAAAAAAAAAACCATAGGCAATAGCAAACTTGGAGGAAATCACTGCAGGTATGTGGGCTTTGGAAGGGCAGGTTGGATGGACAAGTCAATCCTTCAGCACAGTTGTGTCATTTTGCTTGATGAAATGTTAAAACACGGAACTTGTGGTGTAGTAGGCTTTTAACCCAATGGTTTCAGAGCTTGTTATAACTGAAAGGAAAACATTTGCCAAAAACTCAGAAGTTGTGCCCAAACTATGCCAGTCTAAACATAGAGCACTTCACATTCCTGTCAACTGAATTGAGATTCACAGAGATAAAGAATTACATTATTAAAGTTAATTTAGTACATCTTCCAAATTTACCTATTGGCTTTCTTCTAAAGTCACTCAAAACTACACTCATTACAGAGAAGACACATGTAAAAAAGAGAGGAAAACCTGTCCACGTTCTGGTGGCATCATCAAAACTAAGATCCAAATATCTGAAGAGAAGCGTTTATGGATGAGATGCTCTGTGAGGATATGTCACACGACCCTTTCAAAGCCTTTAACATGGGCATAAACTCAAAAACAGTCAACAGTACTTTTTCTGAGTTCTGCCACCCAGTTTCCTACAGAAATCTCTGTTATCACATTCAGACAAGTGACATCCAGCAACTCCACTGGCTTTCCTCCAAGAGATTAGATCTTCAGGGAGATGATTAATAAACACCTTGTGAGAATACAAATCCACTTTACATTTCGGCCATTTATCACCTTTCAGTGAGACAAAGAATGTACCACTTTCTGCTGGTTTAAAATTAATTCAGCTGAATTTGGCAGATGTTGCTTCATTCCTTAAAGAGACAGGTTTGAGTGAGGACTTGGTAGAAGGACACATCTTTGGGCTAAATTCACTAGAATGGAAGACATTAGCAATTGGTATCTAAAGGCTGCTGGTAAGTAACCTTCAATCTCAAGCTTCCAGTGGGCTGCAAATGGGATGGTTGAAAATGATCTACAATTGAATTTGTTTTATGCAGCAGTGGCAAACTTCATCACACCCTTCTGTCCCTGAAATGAAGTCATTTCCTGTTTGAAGCACTTTGCAGTCTGCAGCTTTGCATAGGTAAGAGAGTTTTGTCAGTGAGGTAAGGAGACATTCATTCCAAACAGCAAACCAGTGTCCAGGCCCCCATCTAATTGCTCTTTACACAAATGTGACAAGCCTGTGTTGTTATAAATAGAAACCCCAGTGCTATCCTTGTTTTCTGTGAAAAGTAGAGGCATTAAATGATAAGCAGAATATGCATTTCCTATCTATTTACACTATCATAGAGAAAAAATAAAAGTAAATGGTGTGACAAGGTTCTGCCAAGGTACATGGAAAGGGGAGAAAACAGACTGCTCTCAAGATTGCAAGGGAGCAGTCTGTGAAAACTCATGGTTTTCATGACTTGAATAGGGCACAGGAACCAGTCCACAACCAGCAGCACTACAATATCCATAGCAGATCCCCAAAAGCTCATATTTTTCTATCAAAGCTTTCACAGAAGTCAATAAGCTGTCGGAGCAAATGCAGCAGCTAGTCTTGGCTGGGCAGTCCCTTGGGATGCCTTCTCCTTCCCACCAGCACCAGGGACCTCTTTTTTCCTCTGTAATGGCAGAGCTGGAGATTACAGTCCCAGGCCTTCCCATACTTCTGAGTCACTCTGAAAGAAGAGTCTTCAATATGCCATTTTTATTCTCTTTCATTTCGTGTAGGCTATCATGTGGTCCATGCCGCTGATCCAGCCACTGAATTGTTTGCAAGTTAAATGACTATGAATAAAGTCCAACTTTCAGCTAACAGTACAGACACTCAAGGAAGCAAAAATGCAAAAATTTCAAGGCCAAGGAGAAATTTTTATATTTCTGTTTAAAGGAGCTCAGTGGAAACTAAACAAACATGAAATTCTGTCACAGTGAATCACAATGAAACCAAAGGCTGGACCATTGCCCTGATTCACATCTCTAATTGTAACACACTGCTAGCATCTGAGTTGACAGAGTGATCAAAAGAAGTCACGGGTTGTCAATAATCTAGTATAGAAAATTTCAAAATGACAAATTAATAATAAATACAGATAGAGCCTACAGTTGATTTTGCTCAACAGTTTCCGTACAATCTCCTCTAGACATGTGTACTACACTGAATGCGTTAAGGTTTCTCTCCTCATCCATCAATACATTATTCTTCTCCTAAGTTTCACAGCTCCTCTTTCAATAAACTGGATCTATTTGGTTCTGGTTTAAGAAATGTCACAAATAATGAATGTATGAATTCTAGTGGCAATGGTCCATAAGCTATTCATCAGGCTTCCAATAATATTATGTTAATTCCCAAAAATAAATGCAGACATATCCACCTCTGCATGATATGAAAAGCAAATCTTAGCTGGTAAATATTCAGTAAACCCCAGAAGTATAATGTTTGGTGATAAACAAGATGCCTACAGTTTGATCTAGAAAGAGATGCTGGTGCTACCTTGAAGAGCTCATACTCAGAAGGAATAGTACTCAGCCGAGAACAAGGAGCTGATGCACTGCACAAGTGTCCCTTACCTAATCAATGACAAATTAAAAAAGACCACTGTTGAAATCTGCAAGCAGTAGCTAAATAATGTACTACATTTTTATGTAAAATGTGACACAGCTCATTTGCTACACTATGTGACATTTTGATCTCTACAATTAAGCTATGCAAATCTCCTATAATGGAGAGGGAAAGTGTCTCAAACAGGCAATCTGGGAGCAGAACGTAGAAATTAGCAGTCACATTTTGAGAAAAATCATTGTAGGACCCATATGTTATTCACTAAAAATGAAACTGAAGCTTTTAGTTGTCTGCAAGGCAGAATGCTTCACCAGCTCAAAACAAAAACTGAGGTTACAGTGATGTGACTGTTAGGACTGGATAGTCATATTCCCTGCAACTCTGCCCAAAGTACAGCATAGAAACATGGCTTCATGTGAAAGAGGAAAATGGAACCAAGCACATATTTTTCTAGTCAGCCATTGCAACGCTCAGATTCTTAAGAGCTGTCTTGCATCTAATGCTGACATACAGATACCAGTATTTTAAAATATATTATCTAAAGCTCAGGAATAAGTAAGCTTAGAATTTCTCATCTACTGCTCATGCATACTGCTTACCCTCACTGTTAGTATTCACGAGTCCTTTTCCAATCTCCCACATGCTCAGATGGAACTCAAAGTGTCTGGCATCACCAGTATGCTGTAATTTTTCCTGTTTACATGAGTAATCTCAAGTGTCAGAACAAATATGTCAACCACTAGTGATTATGTGAAAAAATACATAAGGGCATTACAATTTTAGAGAATGCTGTTATTCCAGCAGTCACACAAATCATTAAGTAGTACAAGATAGACTGAAAATGGCACTCACCGAGGGAAATTATTATGCTGTGTATGATTATACCTGTTTTTACAGATGCTTATGCTCACAGAGGCAAGTTAAAATGCCTTCCTCAAAGTCATGCAGTAAGTCAATGTCAGAGTTCTCAGCACTCAACTTAATTGCCATCCCTCTGTGACTTTTCATTTTTAATCATCCCAAAGGAATCACAGCGCAACTGAAAACTGAAGCCGTACTGACTACAATCTTTTCTTTTTGGGAACAACTTGAAATGCTTCAAAGATCCCCCAGTTTTATTGTGTAGAACAGGGCTGGAAGCGCTTTCAAAATTTCAAAGATTGTCTTTTTCTTTCTCCAATGGACAACACTAAGAGTTTCAAAAAATGAACAAATTCAGGACAATCATTTATGTAAGAATTCCTATCTTCAATGTCTGAAATATCCACCGAAAGGCATCAGATCATAAATACAATCACAGAATCATAGAATTGTAGGGGTTGCAAGGGACCTCTGAAGATCATCAAGCTCCCCCGCTAAAGCCCAGAACTGGATACAGAACTCCAGATGTGGCCTCACCAGGGAGAGCAGATGGGGGGACTGACCCTTAACCTGCTGGCCACACTCTTTTTAATACACCCCAGGATACCATTGGCCTTCTTGGCCATAAGAGCACACTGCTGGCTCGTGGCCAACCTGTTGTCCACCCGGGTCCTTCTCTGCAGAGCTCCGTTCCAGCAGATCAGCTCCTAACCTGCACTGGTGAAGGGGTTTTTCTCCTTAGCTGTAGGACTCCACACTTGTCCTTGTTGAACCCCAACTCTCCAGCCTGTCCAGGTTTCTCTTTTCAGGAATGTTTTAACTATCAACTGGGGATATCAGTGGCCATACCCAGAATACTCAAGTGCATATAAATACACATAAATATAAAGTGAACACTAACAAAGTGACTTGGAGTGCACATTTCTGCGGGCCAATGTTCTCATTGATGTCTCTTTCTCTTTTAAACTGGAAATAAAAAAGTTTGGTACATTTAGAGAAGCGATCAGCCCAAGCTGTCAGCCCACAGACACTGGAGACTGTATTGAGGCACTGGAAGGAAGATGAGATCCTACCTCACACTATCCCTTGTCCCAGAGTAAAAAAAAGCAGACAGGGCAACACACTGATTAGGAGAAGAGCAGGACAGTGAAACACTAGGCCACGTGCTCATACCTCACTGCTTAGGCTTCCATTTGAACAGATCTCTTTCCTGCCAGAGGTTACAGTTTTCTCCAGGAATAAACCACCAAAGCTCTAATGACAAACAACAAGAAGTATAGAACGAACACACTCATCATTAGCACTAGCCAGAAGTCAGAAAGCACTCAACATTTTGAAGACGGAAAATTCTCAGACCTGCAGCAACCAAAGAGGCCATGACTGGAATCCATGTGTGCTGCCACAAGGCACGGTGCTACATGCTGCTCACAGTTCACTGTCTCGTACCAAAGCTATTGCTCTCCTATGCTCATCCCTCAGAAGTTGACATTGCTGCATCTCAGAAAATGCCGGTGATCCCTGATGGTATGTAGTGCTCTTGAGCCTCCAGCACATAATTCAATTTGGGAGTGAAAAGCAAGATTTGGGGTTTTCTTTGGCAGTTTTATTACTTTTAAATAGAATCATTTAAGATCGTTAAAATAGTTTTCAGAAATGAGTGAGGGAACACAGTCAACAAGGAAAGTAGTAAAAACCATAACAGAAATCCTAGAGATCGCAATACAGAAACTGGAGTTATTTCCACAAAATGGTTTTGTGAGATACTCTGAAAACATAGGATCTTACTCAAATGGTTTTGTGAGATACTCTGAAAACATAGGATCTTACTCAAATTCTTTTTTTTTTCTCTACAAACAGAAAAGTACTTTGACTTTTAAGATCAAATTCCTTCTCTAATAAATATTGTATGGGGTGTCTCTCAGCATTCACTTTGTTAGATGGAAAATTCATACAGTTATGATTCCATTAGGTTCCTTGCAGTGGACTGAGCATTTAATCAATGAGAGCAAAGAGCATCTAAATAGGGTTAGGCTCCAAATTCCTTTCACTGAGAAGTTAAATCCCCATTAGCTTTGAGCCGTAAGCTTCCATGGGTTTAACATGCAGCTTAAAAGATAACTCTGTGAGGGGTCATGGCTCTTTACTGTAGTACAGAAAGCCTACTTCACAGATGTCTCTGCAATAATAATACAAATATAATCCTGTTTCAGTGGACACTATCTTTCTAGAAAACAGGCTATGTTTTTGGTCCCAGAAAAAGAAAAATAAACAATCTTCAATTTAAGGGCAAAGTAATCCCTTCATTCATGCCCTATTATTGAGAATTACTGAAACTTGCCTGTTACTGCTGAGATGCTGGGGCCAGCACAGCCCCTCCACTTCTCCACCAGACAAAGCAGACAAAAGTTGCTCACAGCAGCCACTGAAAAGCAAGTGCATTTGACTTGGCACATCAAATCACATTTCCTCGCTACTCCAAATGCCAATTCAGCCTGTTCCAGGTTAAGACAAAGCCAGGTTAAAATAGTACAACCTATTGTTTTTCAGAGTCTGCAAACTGCTTGCCAAGTACTTCTTGGTCAACTGTGGAAGGAGACTGTACCAGGAGGCTGGTAACAGAGGTTGGAAGAGAAACTGGCAATTCCCAGCTGAGCTGTAATGAAATGCAATTCCATTTCAAATCATCACAGGGAAAAAAAAAAATTGTTTAATGAGTGAGTAGAATGTTGATTTGTTTGCATCTCAAATTTACTTGCCATTTGTACTGCTGGAGCACTTATCAGGATTAGTGAAGAACCAGGGCATGACAGCCTCAGATGCTGTGCAAACACAGAACAAAAAGATGTCCCCTCCCAAGGAGCTAAGAAATCAAGTACAAGTTAAGAGACAGTAAGCACATGACAAGGAAATACATGGGCAGAAAAGCCAGTGATAAAAATCATGCTTGTATCTGTGTTGTTACAGTTACATTGCATTTTCTTCTAACACAGACAGCTGTAGCAGGTGCTGTTTGTAAAAAACATTGTAAAAACATGGGGGAAAAAAAAAAGAAATAGAAGTAAGTAGGGTAGTACACTTGCTAGGATGCATCTGTAATTAATAACAGAAGAATTCCCCCTGTGTTGCTATCACACATTTCCCAGGTAGAGATTCCATCAAGACACAAACTTTCAGCTCCAGCTCAGCGCTAAGAAGTTTTTGCATTGGAGTCTTTGCTTCAGAGTTGTGCTGATGCATTCAGCACTTCGCCTGAAGCAAAAACAGCTCAGGCAGATGGAAGTGGAGCACCAAGCCAGATGGGGATGTGCAGCAGAGTCTGTATGGACAAATAGGACGTGAGGTACACCTGATGCATGAAGGAATCCCTGTATCTGTGCAGATCAAGTGAAGCTGTGCTGAACTTATGAGGCCAGCTCCCATATACTTTCTGCTTGTCTGTTTTGTAAGTCTTGAGAATAATTCCACTGCAAAAGTAAATATGCTTGCAGGGCAAAGACAGAAAGAAAGCAACGGATGACGTGTGTGTGCTCACCATTAGCATAACTGGTTTTCTTTATGCTCCAGTGTGGACTACCTTTCAAAAGGGAAGGTGAATTCACTGCTTTCACAACCAGATCTGCTATGCCATTACAAAAGCCTGGGGATGCACACAGGGAAAACTAGCTCCTTGAGGCTTGTTTATTTAGTTTAAGGCCAGGTCCCTCCTCCTTCTTATACAGCACAATCAGATGATATCAGTTCTTTAATCACTATTTTTTACAGTAGCAGTACAGATGAGCGCAGCAATATAGATATATAAAACAACAACAGAATTTCTGCCTCAAGGAGCTTCTGATCCTGGGATCATTTAAAACTTCTGCCAAAGTCTGTGCGTTCAACTTCAAGGGGAATTAGATCAGGCCTAATGGTTAAAGTTGAATGGTTAAAGAATGGAAACTGTTAGAAGAATTAACACTGACAAGTAACTGCTGGAAGTAGTGTTCAACACCAGATTACCAAGAGATACTCCAGTTGGAACCAGTGGAAAGAACTGTGACCTCGGTCATACCGAACCAGAGCTCGGTGCAGCATCACACATGCCAGCCTGTGTCCCCAGCACTGGGGTGACTCTTTTCTCATCTTGCACATCAAAGGCCAGCAGAATATTACAAATGTATCTCTCCAGAGATCACTCACATAAGTAAACTGACCTTTGGGCTTATTGCCATAGCAGGTTTGTGCTTCAGTATTTAAAGGACAACTTTGAAACTCTAGATTTCAGCAAATGTCAGAAACTGATAAACAACTCATTTATACCATGCTTATCTCCAGCATTTTAAAGACCACTTTTGCAACTGCAAAAGGGACTATAAGACACTGAACTGAAGTTGGTGGCAAAGTCTACAGTAAGACTTTTTAGGAATCCTAAATCCAATCTGCCTGGTTGATTACTACATTTTAGAAAAGAAGATTAAGAGATGGGAGATGATTTTAAGCTTGCTAATGGTGGAGGTATGCTAGGGATAATTCTACCTCTTCTACCATAGAAAGGGTCAGAAAATGATTCCCTGATGTGTAAGTAATGGCCCACTAATTAACAGAAATTACCAGAAGAGAATATTGGCTGCACATATGACCACCAAAAATCAGATCAAAAGTCTAAGAGTTTTGTGCAGATGCTTCTGCATATCATGATCACTGCCCTGGGGTAAAAAACCTGATAACCAACCTGATCATCCCGTTTCAGCTTCATGCTATTCTCTTGGGTTCCATCATTGGTCACCAGACAGCAGAGCTCAGTGCTGCCCTCCGCTCCCTGTGAGGAGCTGCAGCAGCCATGAGGCCTCACCTCAGCTCCTCTGCTCTGAGCTGAGCAAACTACGTGACTTCAGCTGCTCCTCATGTGTTTTCTCCTCTAGAAGAGATAAGCATTGCCACTGGGACAGGCTTTCCTCATCTGCTCTCCTCTGCTCCATGCAGAAGGGCTCCTGCACTTCTCCCATCCCAGCACCTTGCGCTGGGACTGATACTGGAGGCTCCCAGCCTGAATTTTTCTACTTGCACAGCTATTTTTTGTCCCCAGGGGAAAGTACAGCAGCAAAGACAAAAGCATCCTGTGAAGCACATATTGAGCTTCATATTGCGCATGGTTAATGACGCCAACATGCTCATGCCAGAAATTCTAACAATCTACCATTACATAGAAAGACTGCCTCCCCAACAAAATCTCTTTACGGCATTCAGAGCATTCCCTGCATGTCAGTATTTTCAGACCACAGCTATGTGACATCCACCATGGTGAGATCAAGTTGCAGCTGCAGGTCTGCACCACTCAGCCATCCTGTAAAGAGAAGGCTCTGATGAAATGAAAACAAGGTGTCCCTGCCAAACTGAAGCACAGCCTGCTACGATACCTCTAGCATGCATGGAGAACCAGAAGAAAGTAGAAAACAAAACATATTTAACAATACATGGTAATATTACATTCAGAGAACGGGATTGTGGATTTAATGGAAAAAGTAAGCATTATCAAAAGAAGGACACAGTATCCTGAAAAAAAAAAAAGAAAAAAAAAAAAGAACAGAACAGTTATCGGGGCTGTTACGGAGACATTACCTAACAGGATGAGAAAACTTAGTCTGGCTGCCTGTTTGATATTCTCCACTTTCTTTACAGTACACTTCCAGAACATTAGATATTCAATACAGTAGTATTCAATACAGTATGGCAGTAATTAAATGGTAATAAAAATGCTAAGCTGGAATGCTGAGGAGCTTAACGAGTGGCACTTTCATCAGTGATGGTCAGGGAGTTATTCTATTGAGCTCTTCTAATACTCTAAATAATGTTTGCCAGGATCCCCCCCCACCAATGCTTTCTCCTCTTCTTTTTGCATTGTGCAGCAGTAATCGCACAGGCGCCCGCTGTGCTCAAAAGGTGGAAATCTCAATAGATTCTTCAGCTGTAGGAAAAATAACAACAAATAAACCTCATGTACTTAAGAAAAGTTTCACCTTCCAGAAAGGCAAACCCACAGGGCCACCATGGCTCTTCGCCACACCATGCACCCCCTGACATCTCTGTGGCAGCTCTAACAGCCTCACTATTTCTTTCTTGTGATCATAAGTTATCATTCTTAAAAAATACACACCAGAATTGTATGACTACCCTTCACACTCAAAAACAAGCAGTTACGTTTACCTAGAAATGCGTGACCTGGGTTTTCTTGGCAGATGAGCTCCTCCTGAATGACATGGCTGAGGGAAACATGGGCTGAGCTACTGCTGCCTTGGCCTCTCCCAAACTTCCGACTAGAAATTATTTCCTCTATCTCCTAAAATACATTTGTAGCACTAGGGCCTCCGTTTCTCCCTGGAGAAAGGCCATAGAGGCAGGCCCAAGAAGATGAAGACAAAACAGCACTTCTCTGCCATTCCTCCCATCGCTTTGCCGGTCACTTGGGCACCACTTTGCCTGTAGGTCATGCAAACTCCCAAACGTTGGTGCTTACACAAACAAGGTCTTAATACTGCAGCTTTTGCCAGCCAGAAAACTAGACTTTCATTGTTCTGCAAAGCAGATGATCAAAATAATAAAAACAATTCCTTTACTCTTATCTTCCTTCCACATCTCAATTGCTTCTCCCCTGCCGGGCTTATTGCTCTGTTCACCCATGCCTCTGCAGGAGACAGTTTTGCAGCAGGTGACAAACCAACATGCAGGCAAAGATGTTTTGCTCCTTTCAGTGCAAAAGAAATATCAGAGAGTTTGGTCTGGCTGCCACTTGCTGCGAATGAACTAAGCCGTCAACTGAGCCATGTACTGAGATTAGAAACACACTCCTTTCAGGCGGGAGATCCTATTTAGATGCACCATTGCTTTTCTTTAACCTTAACAGTTATTCCTAACATGTGAGCACATGGCATTTGTACCTGCACACTCCATGTCCCAGGTGTCCTCATGCCTTCCTACTGACCACACTGGGCACGGATAGGGAAGTGCTCAGACTGTTCACCCAGAAACAACACATTCATTAGCGCTGCCTATTGCAGTCATTTAAGAGATACAGACAGATCAGATCAGAAATACAAACATTGATTTTTTTTTCCTATTAACTCTCCTACAGTGTATCATTCACTACTCTACAATCCTTCAGCAGCCTCAAACAAACACTTGATTCAAATGCTTGTCCCATGCCTGTGACCCCTTGACTATATTCCTTTTTAAGGGCAGCCCTCTGTGCCTCTGCTCTGCCTCTGCCACAAAGCTTACACAGCTTTTGCAGCTCATAATAGCTAAGGAGGGGAAGCGCAGAGATTAGCTCCATTTTACTGTCTGATTTGTTTCCTATGATCAACCAATTAGGTAGGTCAAGGCTGAGTAATTCCACAGGACTAAATCTATGTAATTGCTTGCTCATTTTCTTTCACTATTATTCTCACCTTTCATGCCTATTTTATTCCGATCAACAGCTACATGCACTTGTCACATCATGTCTTTCAAGTCTGATCTCTTCACACACGGTTCTGTCTCCTCTGGCTCGCTTTTGCAGTACAGGGATATAAACCTTGTGTTTGCTGGGATGAAGAAAATCTGTCCTTTTTGGGTTGCACTAAACCCAGGCCTGATCCATGAGAGCACTGCAGCAGTCCAAGCAACCTCATGCAGAAAGCTGGAGAGGCAGGAGGAAGGAAAACACAGCTCCAGCCCTGGACAATGTACTCCACCTCCTTGGAAACAGAGATCAGGACTTCTGAGTCAGACACAACATGTTGGACAACAAGCTCAATGAAGCCTCTGAACACGCTCCTAAAACCTTGTTTTTCCTCCAGTATAATGATAATATGGTCATCCTATTGCCAAGCAATGCAAATACATGACCCAGCCTTTAGCCCGAGTAATATAAAGACCATCACCGTTAAGTTATCCCCAGAACATTTCCTTCATGTCCTTCCCTGAGTGTTTCTATGGGATACTACTTGTATCCCAGGTAGCTGAGATAAATATATGAGAACAACCAGAAACTTGAATAGCAGGAAATTGAGTTTCAATTCCTACGTCCCAAAGTTAGCTGTCAGAAGGCCCATCACAAAATTCAGACTGCAACTTTTAGATTAGCTATTCTTCTTGTGATTAATATAAGAGAATAATGCTTGTTCCAGCTAAATTGGTCCATGTCTCACCACAGACAAACAATCTGGTCAAACAACAAAATCCGGCTTAAATCTTACGAAAGTAAATTTGGAGGAAGGAGTGGGGAAGGTGAATGATAGCAAGAAGAGGCTTCTGTGAGACATGTAGGCTCTCACGTGTGACCCAAAGAGGAAAAAGCAAGCAACTGAATTCTTTACAATATTAACGACAAAACCTATTTCTCTTACAGAAGACTAGTGGAGCACAGAGGCTCCAAATATTTTGCAGCAGAAAAGGTTTAGATGGCTTCTGATCAGTGTGCTAGAGAAAAAATCCACCAGAAAATTCTGCTAGCATATTCCTGCACATGTATTTCTATGTATCATCAAAACAAATAAATCAATAAACCCATAAAATTAAAAAACTTATAAAAGCAGTTTATAAACCTGAAGCCTCAACCCTATAAAACATGTTCTTTTGCTTTTACCCTGAGAATAAGCAGATCGAAAAAAATTGTAAAGTCTATACAGAAATAACACTTTATAGTAAATGCACTCCCTTTTATAAATAAGCTATTTCAAACTGAAGCTTTTTTTTTTTCTGGAAGATGAAAAAGTACAGAAACACAACCCTGTGCTACACTGTGTGCTTCAATGCACACTGCAAACGTTAAATTAAGAAAGCTATAGAACCATGGCACACCATGAGATGGTGCAGACTATTTCAATTTCTATCTTGAAAAGCAGGACCTTTATCTCCAACTGAAAATGTTACTATGTTTTTACGAGATTAGAAATGAAGCATACTCTATACAAGATAAAGTGATACCTGCAGTGTTTTACTGCCATGGAAATATAGGAATTTCTAGGTTTTAGGAAATACCTGGAGTCTTTCCCTTCCCACAAACCATCATACTACATATTTTTTTCCTTTCTAGTAGCTACACAAAGTGAAGCAGAAAACTGCTGCAATGCTAAGAGATGTACTTTAATTCTTCTCACTCTCCATGTGTGTTGAAATGCTATACACAGCTCAAATTACTATGTATGTAGTATTCACAGCACTTTGTCAATGAAGCTTAACCCAGTGCTGAGAGCAGTTTCAACTCTGTTCTCCCAGATGAGGCAGAGATGAATATTTTCTGAATGCCTGGGGATTCATTCCTAAATTGCATTTGTACTTTCCACAAAAAACATTCACATCAAACAATACTGTTATGCGATTTTTAAATAGCAACTCAAACAGGTTTAAAATAGAACTTTTTCTTTACCAAAAATAAAGATGTACAAATCCATTTGATCAATTAAAGTAGAGGAGGACATCATGGCAAACAGCACAAAGCCAAGTCACAATATACTGCAAGTCTTGCTTTACATTCAACATCAATGTCTTTTGTTCCTTGCCTCCCTGGACAGAGCTCCTACTTCCCTGACTACATGAGGGTAAATTATATGGGATGATGGGAACTGCAGTTTGGAAAACAAAGGTAGTAAGAACAAACCCATACACCATGTGTGAACAAGCACTGGCATCTGCTCCATTATATATTTTCCACTCGATTTTTAAAAGATAAAGATGAGACAATTTGGTATGTCATTTATGACAGAGAAAATAAAAGGAATACCGTACCCCTTTGTAAGACAAATCTTACAAAGACTGATGCTACTGACACATTGAATCATCAGGCAACTCAGGTCTTGCTCTGAAATTGCTACTGAAATTGAGTCATGACTTGGGTACCGGCATGCTGAAAAGTTTTGGTTGTACAGCTCAAAATTCAGAGGCTCTCTGCAAAAGAGACATCAGTGTAATAGTCAAAGTTAAAAAAGTCTGACAGAAACACAAGGTACAGCTGACAAAGATTTCCAAGCCCGGGGTAGGAGCTAGAGGAGAGGCTATAATATTTTTCAAAATATATTGTCTTGGGAGAACAATTGCCAAAGAGATGATTGAATAACTCCCCTAAATTACAAAAGCCCCCCCTGCTTTTGCAAAAACAAACAAACAAACAAAAAAAAAAACCAACAAAACGAGTCTTGTCTCGCAAGCAGAAATGAGGTGAGATGGTAAAGCAGTGATAACAGAGAAGCTGGAACCTTTCACATCCTTGCAAAGTGTGTCCTTGCAGCATCAACAGCCTGGTCTCTCATTGGTCACGTAGTGGTACACACAAGGCTATGCTGAGTGATGCTGTGGTTCTCTTCTCTGCATTTCTGGACCAGCTCATCCATAACCAGCATATCTGCTCTTATGGCAGAGGGCAGCTCAAGAGCAGCCACAGGGCACTCCACACCTTGTGAAAAACAGCAAGAAAAATCAGCAAGAAAAAGCTGTTGCTGCATAGCAAGGGAGGTCTACAGCAAGAAATTTCAATACTTCAGGTAGTACTGTGTGGCTGAAGGGCTTGTGCAAACACACTGTATTATAGCCCTCTTCTAATAACTGAGATCACGGATCAATTTTTATCAGTTGAAAGACTGGCAAATACATACTCAACACAGTGGAAAGACCTGCTAAAGGATACAACCTAAGGAAAGTCCTCCTTCGACACCGGAAAACCTACAGAAGGGAAGTAGCACAAAATACTTCTTCTGTACAAGGTCTTTGATAAGGAGCTGTAAAAGCGCAGCACAACTTCTTCTGCATTAGGACACAATGAATGCTGCTCTAGCCTCCGGACTCTGATCTTTACAAGGCGTGAGTTCCCACTGCAGTCTTACAATATTTCTGCTTGATTAATTAGATTAAGAAGTCAATCAACCACAAAATAAGATTCTCTGGAAACCAGCCTCCATTAATTCTGAGGCTGTCAGACTTTGTTTTTCTTACAAATAACCAGAAAGCCCAATTACAAGAAGAGCAGAAAACCAGAACACTGGATTTCTCAAAGAATTGACAGGGAGTGCCCAACCCCCAGAATAACAGCTTGTCTAAGGAGGAACTTGCTCCTTCACAATGGAAAGAGACTGCCTTGTGTAAGGCATGGGGTGCTTTCAGCCTGTATCAAGTCCTAGCCAAAAATACCTAGGAATAAGGAGACATCCATACTTAGCAATGCTCCATACTGGCCAGATGGAGCTCTTGATGGAAGCTGAGTAGATGACTGAGACCTGAAGAGCGGTAGAAGCCCTTCTGCCTAGAAGTGCCCTTCAGTTCAGAGGAAGAGCAATAGCAGGGTGGCCAACATCATTGCAGCAGCTGGACTGCCACACTGCAGGACTTGAGTCACTACCATAATCAATCCCTGTGCTTAAGCAAGTATGATGGCACAAGTTTTTTTTTAAGACCAAACAGAAAAGAAAGTCTTCTTGCAGAACAGAAATCAGTCACTGGCTGAATTCCCAAGGTTTGAGGAGATCATTTAATTGTCTCTGTTGCTTTGGCTCAGTTCACTTTTGGTAGACACATGCTGATGCCATTCCTTCATGACCATGTTGTCCAAATCACATGGCTAAAAATGAGAAATCGAGGAAGAGGGTGAGGGGAGAAGGAGGCCTTTAACATGATCTAACTAACGCAGCTTAAAATCTAAAATGAATAGAACAGCCAATAAAGTGGCATAAAGGGAGAGATCTGTTCAGTTTAAATGACAGGCTTAGAAATTGGCAACTTTCATAGTTCACAGGGATAAATGGATCTCTCTAGAGGACAATTCATCCAGTAGCTATTTTAAAGTGGGAAGAAATCAGCTTTTGGAGCTGCCAATTTTTCTCTTTTTCTCTGTTACCAACAGGGAAAAGTCAGTACTTCGTCTCAGCTAGCTGTCAAGCATTTAACTAAAAGTTCAGAGGGATGAACTGCACCCAGAAGACCAACTGACTGCACTAGACAAACCTGCATTTGATTCTGCATCAAATCCAGTATTTTAAATCCAAGGTCATACCAGCCAATTACAATTTGTAAAAGCTGAAGTGGTGCTGCACGGACTTGGGAGGCAGGAAAATAAGAGTAAATTAAACAGGTGGTTTTGTTATTTGTTGTTGGTGATTTTTTGTTTACTATTTTTGTTTATTTTTGATTACTACATTACTATACCCAAATCACATGCATATGCATTATTCTTTTGACTGCAAACCATAATCAGAGATGGCAAGGCAGTCCATTATGTTTTGCAAATCCTGATTAGTGAATCTTAACACAGGAAAATTGAACCCTTCCATTCCTCCTCTTCCCTAAACCTATTTCAAAACCAAAGTATGGATTACCTTGTTTCCAACATGGAGCTTGTACTGATAGAGATAGAACAGAGATACCCAGACATTCATTTAAGCAGGTTTATTTTGATAGTATCTTACACAGACAAAAGAGATAGATAAAAAAAAAAAAGGAAAAAACACAATTATTTATTTTTACTTCTCTCAGCAGGTGTGAAATTGAATAGTCTTTTAATGTAACTCTCTGTGAGAGGGAAAACTGAATGGAGAAATTAAGAGACTATAAGTACGAAAGAATGAACTATGTGTTGTCTTTTCTCATATAGAATTACACAGTGCTCTATACCCCAACCACCAACCAAATATACACCAATGAGCAGACATCTAGATGGTCCAGGAACCACTATGTCACAAAGATGGTCTATAGCAAGGCCCTCCTTTCCTTGGAAACCTCTCATGGAAACCTGAGTGCTTTCAAATGTTCTGCTTTATGTCTTCCCAAAGATCAAAGACCCTAAGGGAGGTACGAACAATGTACTGTTTACCTGAGAACTGGACAAGCAGAACACAACAACCCACTGGAGGAGGATGCTGGACTATGTAAGTTTGATTATCTTCGCTGCACAGCTTTGCTCAGTGCTGCTTCCTAGCAAAATTACCAGGAGTTAAAACCAACGAGCAAGCTGTCAAAACATACAGAGGTCAAAAAACAGTTCTTTAAAATTAGCCAAGTAAACTTTTCTCATTATTTGCTGCCAATACTTATTGTGAAAAGCTTACTGTTGAAACCAAAAAAATTATGCATTCATACTAAACAGTGATTCTACTCAGGGAAGAATTAAATTTAGAATCTTAAAAAAATATATTTTTAAAAACACAGTAGTTAGATAGTATAGTCTGTGTTTTAGCTGACAAATTCTTCTGTTCAAAAGAATAAAGAGATGCTACTTATACAACTAAAATGCAAACTGTGAAAAAGCCTTCCCCAACCATCAAATCAGCTATAACTTTGTTCCATTTTTTTATGGTAAAATGCCAATAATTAGCTTTATCCAGTCAGAAGAAACTAAACGGCTGTATTTCCTATTCAAAAACACGTTAGCTATTATAATTAATTTTCACTACTTCAAGCACTAGCCTAGAACAAAATTATTTCAGAATTTACTTTAAATTGGTACTCAAACATAACGGCTTGTGCCCACAAAGCAAAGTCAACTCACTTTTCCTCTGAGAAACTGAAGTGTCCACATGGGAGGCACATTCTGAAAGCTACATTAGAGAAATGACACCTATACCCAAGGCTTTCATCATATTAACTGCCCAGCCTGCATTGTTTAAACATTTTCCAGTCCCACATGCACAATTCACAAGGCTCAAGTTAAAAGTTAAAGCCACAAGTATAGGTCTTTCAGAATTTGTTTTCTGTGAGCAAAGCACATTCATCTTCATTGTCAACCAATAGTTACTCTAAGGCTCTTCTATTTTAAATGCTAAAATGTGTATGTAGAAAAGGAGAGCACAGAACTTGATTCTTCAAATGTCAGAGCTACAAATGGGCAACCAACAAGCAAAAAGTCTGACGTTACAGGAATAATATACAGGAAATTTACCTTAATGCGGGTAATGCATAAACCAAATCAAAATAAATTCCAAGATTTCAACCCTATAACTTTAAACATGTCTACGCTGAGCTCAGCATATTTTAGTTTGCACAGAAACCTGTTTTTATTTCCTGGCAATAAAAAGAATAAACTGACGTTTCTGCCACAATTTCATTCAAGGATGTGTGGTAAACACAATGGTCGGGAGTTCCAAGATATTTATTTAGTGCTGCAGGAGAGAAATTCAGGGGTCAAAAGTTGTTTCAACAATGAAGCAAATTCCCTCTGCATACAGACAGCCCTTTTATTGAGACAGTCTCTTGGTTACAATAGAAACAAGATCACAGTTAATCTCCAACAGAGCGCTAGGAGTCTTGGCTAAATCAAAATGTATACCCCTTCCTGGTGCACCATCTGAAAACCCAGCTGACAGCAGCAGAGCCGACCAAGTATTAGTTTTGAGGACGCAGTGGGGTTGCTAAGGTTGAATCCAATTTACTTCATCATCTCCAGTTTGTTTAGCCATGTTGCTTGCAAACACAGCATGATTTTACAGAGAGACACTTATTTTCACGGCGATTGTTAGGAGTTGGTTACGGATGGCCTGTGCCTTGCTCCTGTATCCCTCCCACCTTTTCTGACTCCTACAGCCACTCACAGTCATGCAGCAAATTACTGTGGTCGTTTCATCTGTCATTGGTTATCGATCTGTCACTTGATTACTGATCAGTGAGCAGATGACTGAATTTTCCCCATTTCTCAGTTGAAAGGGAAAGAAACTCAGTCTCAAATTTATTAAAGAAAACTATTACTTTGTCCAAGCTGAAGAAAGGAGGTTATATTTTAGCACATTATAGGAAACTATCATTTCAACATAACCCACTCTTTCCTTAAATATTTTAGATTTTAGCATCTGGTGTATATGGATAAAAAATAGTTAATCATCAACAAGTCACAAAATACCAAATATGTTTCTAATAAGAAGGACTTTTTGGTAGTCAGAGTTAAAAGGCGAACTCAGCTGAACTTTCCCAAGCAAACAAGTCTACAAGAAAACACTGCTTGCTGGCTTCTGTGGGAATCCTTGGGTGTGCATTTATAAACTAATTCTTTACAAGATTAACGACTTTAACTATTCTCTTGCTACAGGCTTTGCTAGCACATACAATAGGCAGGCTGCTGCCAGGCATGGATTTGCTTACAAAAATCAGAGATCTTAAGAAGGGTCTGGACATACAGAAGCTAATTACAAAAACACTTCCATTACTTTGAGAAAAAAAAAAAGAATAAAAACTGCAAACGTAAGGAAGATAATGAATTTCTTTTCCAAGATGTGCAGTATTTGCAACAATATTCTATGATTACATTTGCAAAAGTAAAACTTCGTCTTCTAGCAATTTCTGCAATCACCACCTTCTTCGTGTTTCACACACATTTCTTCAGAATCATCTTCTCTGACTGGTAGTAGGATGCTTGGCTTTTTACAGCAATAATGATAAATGAATCCAAAGAACCCACATTTATCTTCCTTATCCTGGACGCGCTAAGACAGTATTCAGAAGATTTTTAATTAAACACTGAACAAAATCTCACAAGACAGGCTGGAAGGGATCTCCAAAGGTCATTTGGTGCAGCCCCATGCTCAGAGTAGCACCAACTTCAAAGTCAGTGCTGCCGGCTCAAGACCTCGTCCAGACAAGCTTTGAATTCCTCCGGGGACAGCAATTGAACAGACTCTTCGAGCAACTTGTTCCACTGCTTGACCTCACATTCTGAAGATTTTCTACCTTATATTGAATTGGAATTTCCCTTGTTCCAACTTGCAAAATTTAAAAATTATCAATGATAGGCAATGTGATGCCTTAGGAACTGCAGGTGCTTGCAAATCCCAGTTTTTCAGCACAAAAACTACACCTGAGAAAAGAAAAAGGACTTGGGCAAGGACTATCTCCACCAACTGGTAAGGAAAAACAAAGATCACATGCAAGTGGTCATTCCCACTTTTCCTACAGGTAATTCAGCTATTTTATCTGAGGGTGTGGGACAACTGCTCCAACCTTGGCTTCCCAGCATGGGTCAGTGCTACAAGGAACACCTTCTTTGCTAGTATTTGTACGAGATCCAACCACTAATCCACATTTTTGGGAATTTTTAATTTTCACACATGGTGGATTTTCAAGATTAAAGAATCAAAACATGTTGCCTGGATACAACTGGTTAGATAAGATTTCTGAAGAAAAGATTATGCAAAGAACTAACAGACGCAATGGAATAACACAGGAAATACTTTTGCATTGTTTGCGTCATTGAATTTGTCCCTGATGTTTCTCTTTTCATGTGAAGAACTATTTCTTTTAAAAAAGCTAAATTTAACAGAAAAGCAAATAAACTCTGGTCAACAGCACAACAGACTGAAAAAAGGTTTCAGTCAGTCTGAACATTTTCAAAAGTTTTCTTGCATTATGCAGGCTGCAAGCCAAGTATTTCCTGGATATCAAAAGGTATCAGAAGGTCTACAGATTGCTGGCAATTTCTTATGTAGTACCGACCTAAATAAAATATGCAAGTATATTTTCTTCAAGACTATGTCTGTTAACAACTCTATTTCTTGAATAAATTAAAAGATGTTGTCTTCATTGCAATAAGGATACAAACAAGCAACACAACATTAAAAGCCATTTCCCAGAGCAGAAAGACATCATTTATATAAACTGCATGTACCAGATTGAGTAAATCAACTGTAGAAAGTTTTTTATTTCTCTCATTTCCATCAGGAAGGTTGAATACAAGTCTTGTATCACCCATTTGGGTTGCATATGACAGAGATGGTTTTTTTTTGTTTCTTCTTTCATTTGTCTCTGTTACAGATCACAGTCAGACCAGACAGTTGTATTTAGAATAAACTTAAAATAGATCAGTTGACTCAGTCATACTGCTTGCATGCTGAAGCAAAAATGAGAATTCATATATGAAACCAAAGATACAAAACAAAAGCCTTTTATCCAGCACTTCAGACTGATCAGGTTACTCTGACAGCTTAGTGATGGCCACCGTCTCTTTCTCCAAACACTGTAAGAATGCTTCCCTTTCCACAGGAAAGCCATTAGCTGGTTTCTGTACATCCTGCAATTGGTTTTACCAAGGGAGCTTCAGCAATACCAGCACAATGGCATGAAGCTGTCTTTGGCCTACACAGACATCACTGTCTAAACACAGATTTCTTAGTCTGGTTACAAGGTTTCAGTAAACAAATGTAATTGAAAATGCCAACACATCAACAATCTCAACCCTTAAGATGAAACTTTAGAAAGATATGCTGAGTAAACAGACATACTGAAGGGCTTCCTTGAAACTTGTGCAGCCAAGACAAGAAAGTCTATTTAGGATGAAAAACATGTCAAATGTTGGCTTTTGGTGGATGAATTTTTGAGATCTCCTGGGTCATTCCTCACGATACTAAACTTCATTACAGTCGTCTTGATTAATCTTCCCTCATCAAGGGACAAGGTGCATTACAAAGAGGCCAACTGAGTAATTCAAGCTCATGTGACAAGAGTGTAAGAGAATAGGAACATGTTGTCTGGGACATGTTGTTTTAATACTCATGAAAAATTCACAGTAGGATTGTAAGATTCTTGAGTTACCCATGGTACAGGAAGGTTATGGTAGAGATACATCTAATGTTAGGTGATATGACAGAAGTGGTGTATTTTATCAGCACTGAATCGCTGGTACGCACAGTGAGTCTATTCAGATGAGGTTCTACTCCCTGAAATGAGCCCTGTAACACAGCCTGCAGGACTTGGATTGCTTAGACGGACTGCTTGATGCTCACTACCACCAGCTCATAAGAAAACCCTTAGGTCTGTATATGAAATAGTGACAGAAGTCCCCAGAATCGAAGACAGTTTAATTTGCAGCCAAGATATGAGGAGCATCACCTGCTACTTGAGCAAGGAACACCATGCATAAGAAATGAATAAAACATAAAATACACAGCAGGTAATCAAATGACTAAAGCAGTTCTGAAGGGCTTTATTATTATTATTATTATTATTTTTGGCAGGTGGCACTAAAGTAGTCTATCTGTTCTTAAGCTTGTGTCTCTCAGTTGGAAACACAACATGCAGGAAGAATTAAACTACGTTTTAAATTCTATATCCAGAAAGAAAACTTCCTACTAAACTTTATGGACAAAAGACTAAAAATATTTCTGTCTCTCTCAATAAAGAAGTGCTAAAATGTCTGTGATCTGTCAACCCACTGCAGATCTAAGTCTGATCACAGGTTCATGTCAAAGTTATCCAGCACCTGAAATACAACTGCCCTCTGCTATTTATACAAAACTACTGATCAGTGCAGCAGAAAAAGCTTGCTACTCACCTTTTGAGAGGCCAGAACATGATGTTACAAAGGATCCTAAATTTTGGTGCATAAAAGACCCTGGCAGGAAAACCCGGCAAGCCTGTAATTTTTTTCAAGAAACTTGAAAGACTTTAAATGCTAGAGGGTGCACTTTCAAAACCCTTACATAACCTGTTATGCTTCAACAACAGGGATTTTCTGTTCTCTGAATAACCCAGCAAGAAGTCTACGAGCAGGGAGCTGATGCAGGCAGCAAATGTGCTGCAAACAGGTCTGGAACAGGAACTTCACATCTGGCTGCCTCCTGGGTTAAAAAAGACACGGAAAAAAGCTGTATGCCTGCATTTGACAGGAAAAGGAGCACCAGAATCAAACTCTTACCACGGTGTGATGGAAAAAAGAAAGAAAAAAAAAAAAGGGGGGGGGGGGGGGGGGGAAGGGAAGAAACAGTAAAAGGGAACAAGGGGAAGGGGAATGAAAAAGTCCTCCTTACTCTCCAACACCACCTCCTGAGCTGCCTCAACGCCAGTACAGCAAATTTGAACATAATTTTAATTAAAGTCTTCTTAGACTAACATTTGCTTTTTTAGTACTGTCCTCCTTGCTCCTTTGGTACCCCTCCTGTGCTCAGCAGGGCATTATTTTTGCATTAGCCTTCCAATCTCTAGTAAACACTTGCTTCTCCCCACTAATTTAACCAGCACTTCAGTTTGCTCTGGTTGTAGCTCAATTGCTATACAGTAACTGTTCCTGAAAGCTAGTTCAGTGCTCATTTCCCTCCAGAATTAGAGTAGGTAAAATTCTCAGGGAAGAGAAGAAAAACCAAAACTCATACCGCAGTATGAAACAACCAGAGAATTTTCATAGATGAGTAACTCCTGCAACACAGGCATTTATCTACTGAGAACTACAAGGAAACGAAACAAACTGTTCATTTTGTGAAGGTCACCAAACAACCATCAGATAACAAGATTCAGTTATTACTGACACGAACTGAGTTTCAAATACCAGTGGAAAGCTTTATTTTGTACTCTTAAGTTTATGACCAAACCTCCAAACGCTCTTGAGGTTGCTAGTGCACCAAAAACTGAGAAGGAGAGACCTCTGGGTTAGAGCACCTGAAGTTTTCAGTGCATTAAAAGAAAAATCTTAAAAAAAAAAAAAAAAAAAATTCTTGGGGGAAAACTTCCTCTTCCAGGGTTGTCAAATTAGCACTGTTCGCAAGCACATTTTATCCAGAGTCCTCCACTGATCCAGGCTCTCACAATCCTAGAAATGAAGTTGGGCCAACACACCATCCTCTTAACTTCCATATTTGTTTTTCATAGAATCACAGAATCATTTAGGCTGGAAAAGACCACTAAGATCACCTAGTCCAATCATCAACCCATCACCACCATAATCACTAAATCTTGTCCACTAGTGCCACATCTCCGTGTTTTTTCAAAACCTCCAGGGACAATGACTCCACAACCTCCCTGGGCAGCCTGTTCTAATACTGCTCTTTCTAAGAATACATTTTTTCTAATACTCAGCCTAAACCTCTCCTGGCCCAACTTAAGGTCCTCTCATCCTATCAGCAGTTACCTGGAAAAAGAGGGCAACATCTATCAGGCTACAATCTCCTTTCAGGTCACTGTAAGGAGTAACAAGGTCTCCCCTGAGCCTCCTCTTCTCCAAACTTGAAAGACCTCCCATGATAGCTCTGGTTACCAGCACTGCAGGATTAAAGTAGGAGTGAAGGAAAAAATTCACTGACAGCTGTGAGTAAAAGCAAAGTTAGATGGCTTAATAAAAAAAAGAAATCACAGTGCAATAGAGCTGTGAGTTTTTACCTTTTTCAGAGCTCAATAATGTATTTGAAGAGTGCATTTACTCACTGTAATCGTGTAAAGTACAAGGAGCAGTGGTTTGAGTGCTTACTCCCAAGTTTCTCTCTCTCTTCAGCATTTTTACAAGAAAAAAAAGACCATTTTCAAGGAGAAGAGATTTTCTAACTATTACTTTGTAATCACTATGAAGGGAAAAGGGGGAGGAGAAAAACCCAGAGGTAATTTCATCACCAGCATTCGGTATTCCCAGTAATGAACCCATATGCCTTGAACAGAAAACGAAGCATCTTGTTCTTCAGCAAAGTCCCAGGTAGGTGTGTGAGGTGCTGTGTGCAGAAGAGAAGGAGCAGGGTGGCTGCCTCCTGTTCTGCAGGCGCTGCACCAGCTGTGGCCTTACCTGCTCCCATAAAAATCGCAGCTGGAGAGCTGGCTGCTATGTGGGCTCCTGCAGTCTGTTACTTCAAGGGCAAAGCCATAAAATGAGGATTAAAAAAAAATTATGGAGCTAACACAGTGCTGGGACACACTGCTTCACTTATGCACACGCTGCGTTCCTTTTTCCTCTCCCTCACTGCTGTTTATTTAGACTATGGATGCTTTGAGGAAGGGACACTCCAGCCTGTATTTGGATGCTAGCACCCCAACCTCCACTGTTTTTTTAGGCATGTATCTCAATACAAATAGGGCAGACCAAACAGGAGCAGAAGTCAGGCAGCAGATAAGCTGGTGAATTTTTCTGTAGGGCTAATGTATTAATTAAGGGATGTCATTAAACAACAAAGCCAAGCTACTCCAAGCCAGTGAGAGTTTGCTGACAAATAATGTGGTTTGTTTAAGAACAAACAGATTATCAGATTCAAATGGCTGAGGAGAAAGATAGAGACCGTGCAAGGTGCTGGCGCAATGAAGGCAGCATGAATCCCTGTGAAACCAGGTGTCTGTCTATTTTCTCTTTTTCTTCTCTTCTTCTATATACTAAAACTAAAGTCCCTCCATAAGCCCTTCTGCAGCGTGTGACTGACGTATCATAATGCTGCAACGCAAATCGGCACTGATAGCAAGCATGGACACTCAGGGACCTTCTATATTTAATCCTCCTTGTTCCAGGCCTGATAGTATCAGCATCTTCCAAGTCACTTCCTAACACATCCATAATGCTCCCCTTCACAAGGGTAGACCATTTCAATTTACATAAAAGCTGCTTTGTGATTTTTATCATGATTTAAATCCACACACAGGAAGCATCCATTTAAATGTTTATCATGTTTGTATCCCATTTTCATTTTTCTTCTTCAAGTTATTACTTAAAGAAAGTTATCTAACAGTGAGAATTGAATAATCAAATTACACGACATGCAAGTACTTACTGTGACATTACATCTGGTACACTTCATAGAATGGCCTGGGTTGAAAAGGACCACAATGATCATCTAGTTTCAACCCCCTGCTATGTGCAGGGTCGCCCGTCACTAGAACAGGCTGCCCAGAGCCAGAGCCACTTCTGTTCGTAAGAAGATAAAGACAGGAAAAACTGCCTAATTTCTCTTTTCTTTAATTAATGACTTCTGTTACTCTTTGGATGGCAATGAGGATTCAATTAGGAATGGAGAAGAAGGGTTTCACATAGCGCAGACATCTCAGATACAACATGCGCTCATCATCTGATTAATGTACAGTTTTTAAGCAACTATCACCCCTTCAGAAGTCTGAATTTACTTAAAGCTTCTGCAAAAAGCATAAAACGCCATTTTCAGTGATTCTTATTTTAATTCCATGAGTTTCAAAAAAGCTCATTTAAAATAATTTCCAAGTATAAAAACATGATTACATACAGACCAGCTTCATGCAACCAGCCTCAACAGACAGCTCACCTCTGCAAAGGAAACTCTGCTCCTCCCACGCCTGGCCATGTAGCTCTCCCTGCATCCCTCCAGTCAGATCAAGCAATTAAGTTTAAGGATTTAAGCCTGTCATAGTCGAACAAAATCCCTGGAAGCTGCTGGAGATGTCACCACTTCTCTGTGTGCCAGAGCACTGAAAACCACGCTGTTTTCCCAACAACTGCCATCTGCCCAAGGAATCCACCTCATCTCAAATCACTGTAACTCCATCCTTGTCCTTGAAATTCAGACGCAGAGGGTGAATTTATGCTGTGTCATCCAATAAATTCAAAGGCAGTTTTGTTCCCCGTGTAATTTAGATACAGTGGCCTAATACAGTTAGAGGACAAACATGCTGCCACATCAAAGGGGAATGGGTCTGTTTCAAGATGTAAGGATTTGTTAAGAGACAGAGGAACTGAGCAGCAAAATTAAAGATAGAAGTAAATCAGAGAGACATGGAAGTTTACTAAAACCCTTCCCACGTGCCTTTCACCGTGGACACTGAAGTTATTCCATGGTTGAAGTGAAAAAAATGTATTCTTTCTTGTGTAAGCAGAGCTGGCAGCAGTTCTTCAGAGGACAGATTCACTCCAGAATTCATTCACCAGCTCTCAACTATCCTGTTCTCTCTCTGCCCATGCCCCTCATGTTCTAGCTCTTCAGGGAGATGGCATCTGCCTCCCAGTCCGATGCTGGACAAAAAGCCTTTTAAGGTTATTTCAAATCAATCTGGATGGCCATTAAGACAGTCCCATAAGGGATTACTGATGAGATTAACATGAACTATTACAATTCAGTAAAGAAATCTAAGCATGTTAGTGGAAAGGGCTCTGAGGATATCAGCTCAGCATTCAGGGGCTGTAAAAGAGAGAAACATACTGATAATATGTTCACAAATCCAGGACTGCACACACTCTCTGTTACCCCATCTGAAAAAGGATTTGGAACAACAAGAAAAGGCAGCGAGAAGGATAAAGAGAATAAGTAAGTGAGTACCAGGTTCCACATTTAACAGGTGACTAAATGTACTACAACATGATAAAAAAACATGTTTATGATAGGTATGATAGAGAAAGCAATGAATTTCCATCATTTCTCCCACTAGAGAACTATGCACATGCTGTGACATTATCAGCTAGCAGGCTTAAAGAAAGAGGTCTTCCTCCACATAAGGCATTTACTTGTCACATGATACTTGCGTGTGATACCTGTCACAGACATAGTCTTGGGTATTCCTGGGTTTAGAATAGGGTTATCCTGGGTTAGAAGAAAGGACTACAAATAAATTAATGGTGGTTGGTCCTTGGTGGGGATTAAAAGCGCTGGCTGGGTACAATGCCTAGCTCCGGAGTACCCAAATGCAATAGACACAAAGGGAAGGAGCATCTTGTAACCTTATCCATATTGTTATGCTTTTCTCTCTGAATATCAGCTTACAGGCCAGCTATGTGCAACCCCAGGAGTGCCCACCAACTGCTGTCTCTCCTTAAGGACACAATGCCAAAGCAGGCAACAGGAGGACTCCCTTCCCAATAATGATCTACAATTTTGTGGTGGCCTGACCCAGCTGCCATGTTCTGGCTTCACACAGTGAGGTTTTCCTTCCTCCCGACCTCTGTCCTTCATCTCCATATGGCAAAGCACCAAAGGCAGCCTGGCACATGGCACTTAATCCTCCTTCCTAGCCAAGCAGGAAGAAAAAGAGTTAACAGCAGAAGGACATGGTGAGGGGAGAGCTCAGGAAGTGAAGGCTGGAAAGAAAGCGTAGACTTGCTGTGATAACTTGGGGAAACAGGATGTTGCAAGGAGGCCGAATGCCCACGCTGTTCCCATACCCTGATGCGATGCTGTCCAGATTCCTGCACCTCCATGAAGTCTGCCTTTATTTTTATCAAGTGCGAAAACTTCCCTGCGGCAACACTGTACTGACAAATATGAGTTATTCCATTGGAGACAGGCTGGCTGAGTAAGCCCCAAGACTAATTTTCCCTTTGGTTCTCCCCTTCTTAGAGGTAATCTCATACCTCCACAATAATGAGATCAAGACAAAATACATCTCTGGTCTGTCTGCTGGGCTGGGTCAACAAAGCACTTTGCATCCGCCAGCAGCATCAAAAACTATTCAAATACAGAATATTTTTTCATTGGTCCGCCTTGTTACTACAAGTTCTGAAAAAGTACTGACAAAAGGAATCAAACCAGTCCCACAATTAGTATTGTCTCAGCCACCATAAAGATGATTGAAACAACAGTACCCTTAGAAACTTCACATAAAGATGGGCTACTACTTCCTCCCAGAAAAACTTTTCTTGAAATAATGAAGGAAGTTTATGAAAGTCCAACTATTCAAAACTTAATTCAGTTCATAAGCCACTCAAATAAGGAGTATCATGAGATCTTTTCATTAGAAGTTTAGAACACTATAACTGCTGTGGAATTAGAGTGTCACATTCCCAACAGTACATTAGAAGGCCACAAGTGAAAAAAATCCACAAAATCCTAATCACCAGTTGAGGACTCCGTTTTTTGCATCCAGTGAAAATTGTATTTGTGTCCCAGCCATACAAACGAAAACAAAAAAAAAAAGTTTTCAAAACGCATAAAATTCTAAATCTAGGCACTGTTATGTTTGCGTATTTCTAGTAAGAATGCAATTGCCCAAATGTTTTTTTCTTCTGAAGCTTCATCAAAAGAAACCCAAATTCAATGAAAAAAAAAAAAAAGAAGTGAGCATGATGGCAACTGATGGTTGGACTTGATGATCTCAGAGTTCTTTTTCAACCACAGTGATTCTATGAAATCTTTTCTACTTTATTAAATATAGAAGATTTTGGATTACGTTACAACACTTGGTAGAGACTCGAGAAAACACACTCTTTTTTTTTCATGTTCTATAGTCTTGTATTTTCTAAAGATACAACAAAAAATAATTTTTGGAGCAAATAAAGTTTGCTAGTATTCATCGTAATAAAAATCCCATTAAACTGAATCATAATATTTGCTTCCTTGCAATTTAAGAAGGAATCATTTCATTACTAAATTCCAGTGGATGCAAAGGTTTGCTAGAACAGCTTTTGCAAACTTCATTTTCAATTGTGTTTTCCACAAGAGAACTCTAGTGTGCTTTACTGCCATGATGCTGTGTCAGGTCAGAGAGGGAGACAAAAAAATATGAACAGTGGTGACCGAGAAGACATGAAGGCAGAGAGAAAAGGAAAACGGGGCACCAGTGGGCTCCTTTCACAAATGGAGGGCTTACTTCAGAGAATACTTCATATAAGCAGACAGACCAAATGAAGAAAATGCCGTGCCGGTCTCATTGCACACCCTTACCACCAAATTTAGCAGGCACTGACCTCATACATTTTGCAAATAACATATTCTGGTTCCCTTTTTTTTTTCTATAGCATTTCCTGTTCACCCTCTCTATACTTCGGTTTGTGAAGCCAAAATCTCTGATCAAGCATCAGATTAAGAGAACACACATTAGAAAAGCATTCTTCACTTCTGCATTTGAGCAAAGCTGACATCTCACACACATAATACCGATCAACTAGAAGTGTTTACAGGGCAGATTTGCTCCCCTCAGGCTATCAATATCTGCAGTGGATTCTTTACTAACTACAAACCAGAACAGGATGAATTGCAGGTATTTAAACAGCCAAACTAATTACTGAAACATAACTATTTCCTTTGAAGCTTTAGTGGATGATAGCAATTTCCATTTATCTAATTTATGTGTCAATTGGAAACAATTGCAAAACTCAGCATTTCATGGAAATTAAGAATAGTATTTTGGAGTAAAAAACATCAGAAGAGAAGCAAAGGTTGCTATCCTCACCACCATGCTAGTCCAACTGCTTCACCACCATGCAGGGCCTCTGGATTAGATGGAGAAGACTCCTCATCTATACTAGCCTCCCCCCTCTGCCTTGTGCAAAACTGTTTGCTCCAAAGTTCTGAATTTCCAATAGCTCTATTCTTTCTGAGGAGATCAGAAATGCGTAGCCAAGACCGGGGTTTGTCTCCATCACTAAAACTCACTGGGAAGTTTCTGTAAATAATGCCCAATTTTCCATGCCAAGAATGGCCTTGCCAGAGAGCTGCTCTTGCTCCAGCAAAGTGCATAGTATAAAAGTCAGCCCAATTGGCTCTGCAAGGTACAGTTTCAGGTAAGCAAAGATTTGAACCAAATACTGCTCCCTATACATCAAGAAAAAAGGTAAAGTTTAAGGGAGAAGGAGGGATGACAACTGTAAGGTCTAGAGAAACTAACTCTCAGATGTATGAGAAAGAGCTTGGAAGAGCAACTACAGAAATACATGTAGAGGAAACTGAAAGACTTTATATCTTTGTACAGATATTTTTGTACAAAAGAAAATGAAAGGAAAAAAAAGTTCCTATAAGTTCATCAAGCACAGTTACACAGCTCAGTCCCTTGCCTTTGCCCCGTACCACACTCCCTTTTGCAAATGCACCAGCGCCATCCCATTGCACCCCTGAACAAAAGGGAGGAGAAGTGAGGAAAAAGAGAGGAGAAAAACACAGTATTTTCACTTTATCACTCATTAAAGTAAACTGCGACACAGTGCCACCATTCACCTGCTCTGTATCCATGTGTCCCTGAAGGTTTTCTGATTGTGAAAGGGGCTGATGCAGTTCAGCCCCCTTATGCTTGGGAAGTTTTTGAGCACGTTTCTCACAAACCATAAAAATGCAGTGTGGAAGGGAACACAGGAGGTGTCTCAGTTTGTCCCATTCACCTGCACCAGGAGCTGGTGGTGAAATGTCATTTGAGCTGTTGCCAGCAAGGCATTCCACAGTCTCCCCATTCTAGCGCTCTGAAGTCACTTCTGTTTCAGATGACCAAGATAAAAGAGTTAGTCACTGCTTCAGACACACAGTTCCTATTTCTCATACTTTTTCAGAATTTAAAATGCTACTATGCTAATATATTCCAATTAAAGGGAAAGGAAAAAAAATCCCACACAACAGAACAATGTATTAGTAAGTATGCTTCCTCCCTCCAAAAGCCATGGGTTCAGTGACTTATCACAAGCTACACATTCACACTGCAGGCTGAAGACGATTAGCCTGCAGTTGTAGTAGCTCTAGCAATACAGCAGGTTTAAGAAATGCTTGTCCAGCCTCCCAGATCTACCTGTGAATGGAGTTTGCCAGTTCCCTGGCTGTGCTTTTGCCAATATCTTGAGGGAGAAAAAACAAAAAGGATCACATGAACTGGATAATCTTGTATTAACTCAGGCAGGTGCCATTCACTAACTGACTACAAACTGACACAGCAGAATGAGAGGAGCAGGAGCCAGCAAAGGGATCTGAAGAGAAGCTCAGGTAGGGAACCTTTTTTTTTACCCTGTTGATGAAAATAAAAAGAAAACATACTTCTTCTTTGCAGTTGCATGAACCAATTGCCTGCGTGACTGCAAAAGCTCTGGTATTCATGGAAGGGACAGGTTAGGGATGCATGGCCTGCTGCAGACAAGAGTGCAATAGCCCCAAATTATTGTTGGTTTAACTCTCTATATCAGACCCCATTCAAACACCTGGCATTCTGAGTAGGACTGCAATCAATAAGTTGGACAAGAGGAAAATACTGGTAAAGATACAAAGAACTAGCTTGTAGGTTGGAGTCACTTAAGAAAAGGAAGGAAGGAGACATAAACAACTGAAGAGAACTGATAAGAAGCAGCTGAAAAGAATACATTTGGTACTAACAGGACAGGGACAAAAATATTTTTTAAAATCTTAAAATATATTAGAGCATTTGGAAAGGTTTCTGCAAAAACTCATCCAACAGCTATCGTTCTGTAAAACAGGTAAGAAAGTCAATGTAATTAAATGGCCTCAAGGCAGAGCAAATAAGAACTGGCCAGGCTAGCAGAAAACAAGTCATCTAGATCCAAGATGTGTGCAGGCCTTACAAAAATCACAAGTCCACTTTTCCACTGCTCAGTATGCACCAAATTTAGCATGCTTAGGAACACAGTGAACTTAAGGCTTCCAAGATGTGTCTATGTATGGCTAGTAAGCACAGGAACTAAGGGATTATTTGTACATACTCATTTGTGATTAAAATGCATTTATTCCCCAAGCAAGGTATACACAGAGAAAACTGCTGAACTTCAGATTACCTTCTCTCTTTATCCAGACCAGCATTTCAACATGCCAGCTCCAGTCTCAACCATGTCCATGCTTTGCTCCTGGGCACAAGATTGGTCTGTCCCTTTTCTTGCCCAAGGTAGCTGGGGATCTAGTCGTCTGGCTTTTGCCTTCCTCTTCAACTGTAACATCATGCCTTCTGCTGGCAAATCAAGCCAACCTGTGCTCAGGACAGACACTTCTAACCTCTGCAGAATTTCCCATTCCCACACACAATCCAGGAGACATCCCGTATGAAAGATTTACATCAATCCTTTTTGCAGCAACACACAGTTACATAAAACCAGGGACATGCAGAATACAAAGTAGAGGAGAAGCACACTTTAACTTGCAGGCGACACAGTTAGCACTGGAAATTTGAGACTGTCATGTAGAAGTCTAGCATCTTCCAAAAAAAGGGGTTTTATTCAACAGTAGCGCAACCTGCAGTTCTAAGAAAGATCCTGGCCCAGCTTCACTACCAAGTGCCTGAAGTTGATTTTTCTGGGCCCAGATTTCATCCACTGCATGTTGGCAATGACAAGACAAGCCCCAGTATGATGAGTGCAATTTCACAACAGCTTTACACAGACATGGCACACGAGTTGTTCCCTAAAAAGGACCCGAAGTGACTCAAGCTTCCCCTGACCCTGTTGCCATGCATGCAGATCAGCTTGGAGACCTGGCCCAAGAAGAACAATTGTCAAAGCTGAGCAGTGGGGGCAGGAATGAGCCACCAAGGCCAGAAGGAGGGCAGGAAAGTCCCTATCAGCCCAGGCTGGAGTTTCACAGTTTCAGCGCTGAAGCCAGCTCTCTGGGTCCCTCCTCCAGCCTCAGCACTTCTGCCTTGTGCTGGAGTCCACTGCTCCCTTCTGCCAGCTTATGAGTCTGTCCTGTGGACTCCAGCCCTGACAAAAACAACAAGCACTAGAGATGACATCTTTCTTGGAGCATTCCTTTAACCCACATCACTTAAAAAAAATCTGCTTCTGGCATGGCATTGCATGCACTGAAATTAGGGCAGCTATGAAGACGTGCACTGCAACTCAGGGATGGGCCATACTTATGCAAGCATTTTGGCCAAGACCAACGTATAACGCAATTACATGCTAATATTCTCCAACAGCATGTATGCCTTTCTATGCTATTTTCAGCAAAGATACTCAGCATTTTCTGCTCTGGAGACTGCGTGCTCTGCACAAATTCTTTTCTTCCCCTCAAAATTCCGGTCTGGAGATGTAACTAAGTGAGAACTAAGAAACAAAGAACAGGTTACAAAGAAGAAGCTTCAAAAACATTACAGAGGTTTGTGTCATCTGTCATTAATCACCTAAAAAAGGTGGAAAGCTGGAAGTCCGTCCAGTCTGCCTGTAGCTGGTGAGGAGGAAGAGCAGCATCTCCTGAGCAGTTCTCCCATTTCCTTCTTTGCTGCCCATCCTGAGAGCAGGGATGCTCAGCCTAGCGTAAATGCCTAATGTGAACACCCTCAAGAAAGGCAAAAAGAAAAGAAAAATCAGATGTACCTTTCTCTGCATATTAATTTCTAATGCTGAGGATCGGAAATTAAGATTGTAGGGGGGGCAGAGGTAACTACAAAATCAGTAAAAAGCATAGTGTAAAGCCAGCAAAAGAAAGTACTCAAAGATACACACAATTGTCTTATTTTAAAATTTATTAAAAAAAAGGAAAGAAAAAAAAAAAGATTTATTCTTTCAGCCAAAATTCCAAATCAATTTGATGATGTTCCTTTAAGAAAAAAGACCACATCCCACACATAATCCCTCAAAATAAAGTCAAATGCCTTTTTTACAGCTTGATGGGAGCCTAGATTAAAATTTCATTTTGTATAGCCTGTAGCTTTGCCTTCTTGTTAAAGCGCACTCCCTGTTAGCATGTTGCAAAATTATTCAAGAACTTCAAAACTTTAGGAGGTAAATGGCTCTTTTCTGCACTGAGTCCTAAAACAATGATATCCCCATCACCATTCCTTATCGAAAATGAATCTCTTAATATGACAGGAACTTTCTAGGCAAACTGCTGGAGCTCTGCCCCTAAAGGAAGAACACACTGGGACTAAACTGTGACCCAAAAGCCAACATGACATCTAGCCAGGCCTCAAAAGAGGTTGGCTTTATTTGCTGAAGCCCAGCCCACAAGTACAGAGAAGCAGCATAGGAACACTCTGTAACAAGTGAATTAGAGGAAAACAAGAAGAATGGGCTTTGAATGAAGACCGGACTGGCCACGGAAACACTGCATGCTTTGTTACAGATAGCTTAAGGCCAGTTAATCTCAGTAGCTGGTACCAGGCTGAAGGGTGAGGATAGGCAGTGCCAGGTGATGCAGAGCTGCTGAGCAGTGCTCTGAATGGCAATGGCTTTGGAATGTCCTCTCTTCTTCTCATGAGGAATTCAGGTGAAGGTATATCAAGCCACACTAGCACCACTGCCAAAGCCCCAAAACATCTTGATTTTCTGTGGCTGAAGATAGGAAATGCTGCAAATTACACCACACTTGGTAAAAACTGTGCATGAAGAACAAGAATAGGAAACCAGCATGGGAAGCTCCTTGAGCAGTCCTGTGACATAGATGAAATCCTCTATGGCCGATGTTAAACTTGGTCAAATAAAGCCCAACTGTTCAGCTGCCTGCTGGATGGCTGGTTTTAGCATTGACACAGAGAAGGCACTTGTCTTGCACTTGCTGACAGACAAGCCACAAACAGCCGGTGGCTCTGGGTCAGACCCCCTTTTGCCCATTCCCTTGGAAAGAAGAGTGGTGTTTGTGCTCAGGACACAAAGCCCACTCTGTTGCAGACTTGGCTGTGGGCCTCCTGCCTGGCGCTGGCCACTGGCTGTTTGCAGAATGGAGCCAAAGGGGGAAAAACAGGGAAAATGCAAGAGCATCCCACCTCCCCAGTAACTGCCCATATAAAGCATAATCACTTTTATATGTTCTGCTTTAAGAAAACTTATATGAAGTGCTCATCAAAATTTCAAATGTGTAAACTGGAGTTTAATTGTTACATTTGACACTACCACTCATTAAAAAGAAATTAAGCAGGCCTACATTTTTTCCAGTGGAAAATGCTACGATCTGCAGAACAACACTTCTCTCTTTGGCTACTGTACCATTTACTTGCTTGTTTTGGTGTGGCATATGTTCAGAAGAAAGAATGCTAATAAAAATGTTCACACTTCTTTTCACCGTGAACTCTGGCAGGCTCAACAGCAAGCAACTTTATTTGGTTTAATCAGCGCTCATATACCCACAGTACAGGAATACAGAACCATGCGCTCTCATCTTGCCTAGCCTTACCCAATCCTAGCTTCAGTGAAAACAGCTCAGACATTTGGTCTTTGCAGAGATCATCTGAATCAAAGTGGTTATAGGACTGGGGTGAAGAGAGAGGGGCACACTGCCGCCTTGGCGCACAGACCACAGGATGGGGACACAGCATTCCGGCTGTCCTCACCCCCAACCTCCCCACTCCAGCCTGGGGAGTGGAATATTTGTATCTCTGGCTCTTGTACAATCTTTTATTTACCCACTGAGGAGGCAGCAAACTCCTTTGCCACTGTGACTCATGCAAGTCCTCAGCAGGGCTATTCAGAGGGCTCAGCATCATTGCATCTCAGGTCCAAGCAGAGTAGCAAAGAGCTGAGGCCTCAGGGCAGTGTAGTCCAAGAGTCCTATGAATCAGGCACCTACTATTTTTTCCCTTTCACTTATAAATGAAATAATGTTCAAAACGCACTGCAGACCTGTGTCTCACTTGACTTTTCTGAATTGGTTATTATACTTCAACTGGGCTCTTTTCATGCAATAGTGCAATAGCCTTTGCTAGGCTCTTCCAAATCTATCATTACAGGTTTAAAATTAGGAGTTAATTTCAACTCACTGTATTTTCTAATGATGCCTGTATTTAAAAAAAGAAAAAAAAAACAAGGTAATTGGGTTTCATTGCAGGCAAGGAGACCTCAGTGTTCCTGAGCTAGCCCACACCCTGAAGACCACAGACACAAAACACAGCACGCTGTACTTTATGTGGTGTTAGTCACTTTACCACTTCTGTCACCTTTCAATCACTCTTTAAACTGCAGTTGCAATTTTGCGTATCTTCTGTGATAAAGAAAACCATCAGAAGCCTGCCTGGACACAGCCCTTAGCCCAGCAGGAATCTGCCAGTGTTCAGGTACATTGAGCAGCCAGCAAGCTAACATTTTCTTTATGCAATTACTAGTCCAGCTACAACTGCAGATATTCCTGCATAATCAGCCTGATAAACATCAAAACTGCTGCCTCATATCCTAAATGATGCCATTGAAATCCAGAAAGAAGGTGAATGATGTCCAGAAAAAAATCAGCATTATGATGTAAGGACGGGGAGAAGACACACAGAAAGGTTCAATGCTTGGTGCACACTGCATCCCAGAGTACTGTTTAATCAACTATTATTACACAAAGTGACTGCAATGGCCAGGTCCGTTTCACAGCACATTCATTCACTGGGTTTTGTGGAGCAGGGTGGGAGGAAGAACCACCTTTTTTGTGGACAGGCAGGAGAGGAGCAGTGTGGAGTGCAGCTCGCTAGGCCTGGGAAGGCCACACCATTGCACATGGCCTCACCTGAACCACTTGCGAGCACCTCTTTTAGCTACACAAAAGGCATATTTATAGTCAAGACTATATTTATATTCTCACAGAACAATTAACTTAATCTGAATAGCATTAACAACAAACAAGTTCTGCACTGCACATGAACAAATGCGCGTACAACACAAACAAGCTCATGGTGCACACTGCATGTGTATGTACAATTACAACTTGAGCCCGTGCAATACTGGTGACTGAGCTAATAGCCTGCAACAAGGTTAGGTCAGCTCTGGAGCTAAACAGCTAGATTTAAAGGCATTCTTTAACCAGCACCAAGCAAACAAACAGAAACAAAACAAAGAGAAAAACAAAATACTGCATCTCCATTTCCCCACAGAATTCATTTCTCATCATTTACGTCCTCATTAATACTTCTTGATTCATTCATACACACATTCATACGCAGCTCCACACTTTCTTCAGCAGAAGAAGAGCTAAAAAGATGGTGTACCTGCAGTGAAAGTCTAATTTACAACTGCATTAAGATACTATTAAAGTTACATCTGGAATAGCTATTTTAAGGCAACTTTTGGAGACTTCAGAGGTTTCTTCCTCTTCATTTCCCTCTGTATGCAAGGTTTCTACTGTGAGCTTCACAGAAATAAAGCAGCACACCCCCATAACTATGAGTAATTGAAAAGATCAAACATAAATGCATTACAGGAATTTGTGTAATACATCACTTGTGACTTCTCCACTAGAAGACTACCTGTCCTGGCTCGTACCAAATACAAAGCCTTATCCACTTTCTACAGTATGTGCATTGATAGAAAAGGAAGAGAACGAAGTGACTTAGGAGAATAGCATATCTAAACACTGCACTGAGTCAGTCAAAACTTTTTAGTCAAAAATTTCCTTTTGATAAACATCACATGGTTGCAGAGATTTTCCCGGAGAAGAATATACATTGGTAACTTCCTGCTACTCTGCTCAGCAAATTCTAGTTTGAAAAGTTTTTAATAACAAGTTCACATTAACCTTTTGAAAGCAAATTGCTTTCTTTTTAAATATAAAATGCCATTTCAAGTCAAACCATCAGATAGATTCCTGCAGAAACTAGCATATTCTTTTCAAGACAACCCTCCCTTCTGTCCCTCAAAAATGAAAAGGTATTTGTTCCTCGATACTTTTTTAAGAGTGTGAACCTTGAAACACTTCTGAGGTTTTTATACTATTTACACACATATTCAGAACACTCTGGCAGCACCTGAATGAAAGCTAACATATTTAACACTAACATTTCAATGTATGCCAGGCAGAAAACTTCAATATATATGAAATAGCATCAACGTAGTGTGGTCCTAGCACAGCAGTCCTTACACAAGCAAATCCCAGAATCAATTTAAGTTTATTTTTATACGGTGAAATTTATAATATGCCTAGATGCACTATTTATTTCCTCAAGACAAAGTGCTGCTCTTTTCCCACTCTATCCCACATGTTTATTAAAATAGATATAACACAGTGAAAGGAAAACATAAAACTGACAGAGGATCATTTTCAGTTCCAGGGATGTTTTATAAGCCATCTCTCAAAACTTCAATTTATGGCTTTCCTTAATGGAGCCTTTCAGGGTTGATTTTAATGCGTTAAGTGGAAATTCCACCAGTCTGTTACTGCAGTGTTTTCTTTATGACCTGCCCTCATAGATCACATACATCTGGTTTATTTATACAGACAGCTGCTCAATGAATTGAATGGGAACTTCTTAAAACTAGCTGCTTTCACTTGCATTCTTCCTGAATTAAAACGTTGTTTTCTTTTATTGCCTTTTTGGCTGGACACTTATCCAGCATTCCACAAATATAAAGACTGAAGTTATTCTAAGCTTTTTTAACCTTTTTAAAGGCAGGAATACAGATTTCCTTCCCAAAGCTAGACAAGAGCCCTGTCTATAAGCATCTTGGCAGCAGCCTGCAACTCGACAGCTACTGCTATGAAGAGAAGGGCACCAAACGCCCTGGGAGCAGCAGAGGCAGCATCTGTAACACCAAGAGGTTTGTTTGAAGATTTCTGTGCTGCTCCTGTCTCTCCCCACCAGCTTGCTCAGGACTTCCTCGGCTGTCTGAAGAATTTGAGCTACGTGAATACTTTGACAGGTTGTTTAGCAGTATCTAATTTCTAAATGGGTTTAATTTAGGCAAATCATAGTAATAACACCTGGAGCTCTTCAAAAAGAGCTTGCTGTCATCATCTGATTCTTTCCAGCTCGAAGCTCGCATCCTTTCCCTTTCTTTAACTATATCCTTCTCAGTTCATTAAATGGACCTTGCAACCAGCCATGTCCCTTGCTGTGAAACAGGCTTTCCAATGGTGCACTACATGCAGCACAGAGTCAGGACAGCCTGCCATGCCATCCTTACACCATAGAGACCCAACAGATAACAGGAGTATTACATCAGCTCTTCCAGCCACTGCAAAACCCTGGCAGCCTAAGGAGGGTATAGCCACACTGGCCTCAACTGCATACAATCACATGACCACCGAACCATAGTACCAACCCAAGTTGGAAGGAAGCCACAAGCATCACTGAGTCTAACTCCTTGAGTCCACACATCGCTATTTAAAAGTCAGATGTATGTCTGAGAGCAGTGTCCAAACACTCCTTGAATGCCATCAGCTTGAGGTCGTGACCACTGCCCTGCGGAGCCTATTCCAGTGCTGGAACACTCTCTGAAGAACCTTTTCCTAACTCCCATGTGACACTCCCCTAATGTCATTCTCACCTGAGAGAACAGCACCTGCCTCTTCACTTTGTTTGTAAAGAAGCAAACCAGCGACTTCAGACACACCGCATACTTTGTGACCTCTATACCCCCCACCAACTTGGTAGCTCTCTGTTGGATACCTCCTAAAAATTTTACAAGGGCTGCTCTGAAAGTACTGTCTCGCATTTTACTCTGTCGGCCCCCAGCGTTAGAGGCAGATGGTGGTGGTATGGCAGTACGGGTTGAACCTTCCCACCAATATTCTGTTACGTGTGGTTGCTGTATGACAGCAGCAGAGGGGCAGGCTGACAGAATAGCTAGCGCCTGACATGGAAATGTACATGAAGCAAATGTGTGTCACCGAATTCCTCCATGTGGAAAAAATTGCACCCACTGACATTCACTGATACTGAATGTTTATGGAGATCTAATAGTGGATGTGAGCACTGTGAGGCAGTGGTGGTGTGTTTCAGCAGCGGCAACAGCACAGCGGTCACCTCTGATGGTGCACGAGCATGGCATGCAGGCTCTTGTTCATTGCTGGCAAAAATGGTGGTGACTATGTTGAAAAATAGTATTTTGCAGCTAAGAATTTGCTCTATCAAACAGTATTATTGTGCTCTTTGTATCCACTGCAGTTTCCACGGAAATAAAAGGAGGCATTACTTTCAAAGAGATTTACAAACACTGTACAGTGCATGCACAGATCCATGTGTGTATTACACATAATCCTACGAGAATTCTGCTCATTCTCTTAAGACACGCTCTCCATCCCAGCTGTGCTTTGCTGATAGATGTCATGTAGCAGGATAGTCTTCCACTGCATAATAGAGGACAGAGAGGCCAAAAGGGGCAGAGAGATACTATGCTCTTTAGAAAATAATGGTAATTTAGAAATTTTTCTTTTTATGTCCAGAGCATCCCCAAAAAACTGCAAAGGCATAGGGAAAATTTATAAAAAGCAGCAAACACTGAAGGCAAATCCTACTCATCTCATTCCTGGAAAATACTCCTGAACATCCAATAATTAAATCCCTCCTTTGGCTTCAAGTCAGTGACAGAAGGCTCCTGCTGGCTCCTGCCAGCACCTGCCAGCAAGAATAAGACCAACAGGAAGCTGCCTGCTAGGGGGGCAATCGCGTTGTCTGCCATCTCCCTGCCAGCTTCACCGAGGGCTCAGCCCTCCTGCCAGGCAGTTTTGAACTGACTAAATCCTAAACTCTGGGATAAACAGATAGTCTTACTGTCTGAGCTAAAACTATTAGCTTATAAGCAGCCTCGTAAGCCACACACTGGATAACACTAAAACACTCCAGCATCTTCACACTCATGCAGCTCTTTCTCCCCTTGCAGAACTTGCACCAAAGCACAAGTGTCAGATCAGTAAGTCAACCTGGAAATAGATTATTATTGAAATAACTCCTGTCGACAGCAGTGGAGATATGCTGTTTCTGTGGTATATCTTTCAATACTCTCTCACAACTACTAGATTATGTTAAAAGCCAAAATTATTATTACACTGTCAGAATACATCTGTGGCAAACAGCATGAACTACAACTAATGGCTGTACTTCCCTGTAACAGTACAGGAGGCCAACAAATACTCACATGAGGTCATATTATCTGGTGGAAGAAATCAGCCACGTTGTGCCTATTTTGCTAGGAGAGAATCTGTACCCCAATACTTGTCTTTTTGATTATTTTTTTATTTATATTTCTGTAAAGACATGTTTGTAACTTTCTTACACTAGGAAAAAGGATCCTGCCTCTCAGATACTTACGCCATAGCACTAATTTCACTAATTTTCCATAATTCATGCTGTTACAATGAACAGAAGCTATCCACACGCACGTTACTCACATGTATGATGCCTGGAGCGGTACTCCAGCAATGCTCCAGTACATCTGAAGATTTCAACCAAAACATCCCTGAAAAGTGAGGAAATAAACATCACTGAAGCCCTATTTTCATTGACTTTTAGAGCTGTGCCAACAAGCATGACTTCCAGCAGTTCAGCAAAAAGCTGTATAACATTTTTAGAAGGAGTGTGCCGTATGTTAATTATTTCTAATCAGAGACAGTTTCTCCACATCTACCGTTCTGGCTCATTTCCTTACAATTAGGAACTCCATTTTCCCCAGTTGCTACAATACAGATGTGCTACTTTGGCAGTGACCTACTGAGTCGTGCCCTTAACACGCGCACAGTGAGAGCCATAACCAGTTCAGCAGTTCATGTTCTAGACAGACAAAATTAAAACCAGACCACAACAGAAGTGTACAGTAGCAGCAGTCAGAAATTCACGTCAGCCAAATAGTTACTCAGAAATTATGTCCCTCCATTTAATTTAGATGAAGGAGCAAACCTAACCCAACAGCAAGGCAGCAACTAGCGGTGAAGGAATTGAAAGGACTGTTCACAGTTGATTAAATCTTCTTGTAAGCAAGTTTGATAACTTATGTTCTGGAAGAAAATACACTTTGGTAGCTGAGTGATAGTGCACAGACCAACTCCATCCTTTCCCAACTGCTCCTTCAAGCAGAGCTAGCAAACAGATTTTTGTTCCCTACTTCATTACTCAGTGTTGCAGTACTCTCAGATTTTGTAGGATGCTGGATGCCTTAATAGCAGTTAATTCACTTTCTTAAAAAAGAACCAGGCACAGAGGGCAACGAACATGTCATCTAACTTTCAAAGCATGGAGACCAAGCTTCATAGAACAGTTTTCTTGATCCTGCAAAATAGTAACTAACAACAGTCTATTTAGGAGCATGTGGTGACACAATGGAAACAGGTTACTTAAGGTTGTGGATGCCCCATCCCTGGAGGCATTCAAGGCCAGGCTGGATGTGGCTCTGGGCAGCCTGGTCTGGTGGTTGGTGACCCTGCACATAGCAGGGGAGTTGAAACTAGATGATCTTTGTGGTCCTTTTCAAACCAGGCCATTCTATAATTCTATGATTCTGTGAAGAAGGCTCACACACCACTTCCAATGTGTAGTACATGTGACGTGTAGCACTTTCCAACCTGTACATCCTTTGCAGTTTCTCACAGACTTCTCTAGACCAAATTAAACATCACCGCTAACGTGTCTGACCCTCTCCTTGCAGTGATGCTCCAGGCATATACTGAACCCTGACATTTCTTCCCATCCCTACAGCACACTTTATGCCCTTACAAAAACAGGCAGCTTATTCCTGCTACTCTAGCTGTATCCTAGCCACCACAACTCTGTGTTTCTCCAGTTGCTTTTAAAAAGAGATGTGCTGGTAAAGACCCTTTGCCCAGACAGAGCTTATGCTGACAGCAGGGTTTTTTTCTGTTCAGCACAGTTCAAAGTTTGGAGCGGTAACATAACCAAGCAAAAAGAGCAAAGCTCATTTCACACCAGCTACAGCTGCTGTGTTGAGAGCAACAGAGAGGCTGGGAGGTGGTTAGAGATGAATCTGATTCTCCTCCACCCACCATATCCAGGCCAGCACCACAGCGTTAAGTAGGCCACTCACAAACCCTTTTGCAGCCTGTAATGTGATAATGTAACTTAAAGACTTTCCACGTCCCCATAAATCACAGCTACCACTGCTAAATCGCATGGGTTCTTCACCACCTATTTTTCTGAAATGCCTGAAGAATTATTTCAGACTTGAAAAGCTAGTCTCCTGTATATTACCAGGACACCTTTGTTCCCACTGCATTTTCTTTGTTTATGCATGCTATTGCTCTCCTGAACTACTGTTTCCTCCAATTTCCCTTCTACTGAAGTAGCTGTACCATTCTAAGAAGTAGCCATGGAAACATAATTTTGCAGAATAAAGTGTGAAATAATCCTATGATCAGAAATCCAAATTAGAAGAATCAAATGGAAATAATCTGTTCTTCAATCATGGAAGTAAGTGACCACTGGAACAGACATAGAATAGATAGATTAAATTCCCCAGTACTTATGACTCTGATACACACAAATCAATGTTATAATTAAAATCCAATTCACAGATGAGTTACTAATAGGAGATGCTTCACACCATGTGTTATAAAACAGTGAGATTAAGAAATTAAAATATAAATATAAATTCCGAGCCTGTGTCTGAAAAATAATCAGCCTATTGGGATCAGCACCTGTCGTCATGCTGAAAAGTGTGCTATGTAAACTCCACAGCAATGGAACCTCCACTGGGCTGTCCCGAGGGCAAACTGCTCTGAATTATGGGGATCATGTGGAGTGGGTGCTTCCAATCCAAATGTGCTTGGAGAGGGACAGGGACAGCACCATTCATGGTCACCCACCATCATCTATGCTTCTGGGAGGCTGGGAATGACCTCCAGCAAAAAATCGTACCGTGGCAAAATTAAGGAGCAAACACGCTTCCATTAACTATAGCAAAAGCTTTCACCTTTTAATTTCATTCTGTCCAACAGTTCAAAGATTCTTTACAGAATACAAAGTTTTCAGTTTAATTTTCCGCAAAAGAATGATCTTGGATCTGCTAGGATTTTAGGAACAGTTTTTGTTTTTTTCTTTCCTTGAAATGCCTAACGGGTACCTGGGCTCTGTACGTGCAATTGAATCCCAAATCCCCAGACGTATATAATCTTCTAAGCATCCTTAAAGGAAACAGTACTAAGCTCTAAAGAAGACTGATTCCCAAGATGCAGAGTGCAAGGAGAACCTTGCCCCCAGCCCAAATAAATCCACAGCTGCCTTATTTTCTTTACAGTAACTGAGAAAGAGGACTTGAAGCAGATTTACTGCAAAGAGGATGTACTGATTCTTATCTGTGAAAGGTGATACAGACTGTCTGGACTGCTAAATTAGCCTGTAATCTAATCTAATCAATGGAAGACACATCGAGTGCTCCCACTCAAGCTTCCCCATCAGCTGCAGGCAGCCGAGGCAATCCAAACTGAGATTTGCAGAGACTGCTCAGACCTCCTATTGTTGAGAATGAGATTACCTTCTCCTTTACCTTTCAATTTCACTTTCAAACTGATGCCTGCGGAGGGCAACTACATGGTCTACAGAATATGATATAACCTCTAAGTACATAGCATTTCCCTAACTGCACCTTTGTTGGAACAACAACATTAAAAAAAAAACCCAAAATTTTCTCCATACATTTACTGGAACTGCACGGAGTAACTATGCATATGATTTGCAGTCACTGAGATTAACAGCCCTGATTGCAGTGAGCACTGTGTGAAGTGGGCACTTGCTAAGCGCTTTGTGTCTCATTTTCCCTCTGTACTTGCAAGGGACACGTTTTCTTGGATAAATAATGTACTTTAACTCCCCTAAATCTCCCGCTGCCAGGAGATTTTCATGAAAGAAACATGGAAATATAGATAAAGTAGCCATACACAGCTAATATAGCCCATGCTATTTTGCACTACGTCAACACACAAGTCATTTAGGCTATTGGAATCACTTAGTTTCAACCACAAAACATTTCCAAAAGGGAGAACTACTACAGTTCTTACAGAAATACTGCTTGGAAAACAGCACATGTTATGCAGCGCAGAGCACACCACTCCTGTTCTGCTTTAAAGCTGTGGATTACCTCCCAAAGGGCTGTAAAAGGTAACTGTGGTCTACTGCCCATATTCTGGAATTCAGTACGCTGGTGGCTGCGGCTCAGTGGGAATTTCTGCAAACCAACAGAGGCTGCAAGAGCCTCATCTCAAGGGAGCTGTAGCACTACCTTGCAATTATATTTGTTTAATTGAGAATTGCTTAAAACCAGTGAAAAGCTCTGCAACATCAGTAAGATGCTCCTTCTCCTGCTGCATACCTGCCACCACCACCATCAAAACCCTGTTTGCATACTTTCACTGAGTTAGGAAGTAATACCATCTACAAAGTACATCCTGAAGCCACCAAGTAAAAAAACACTGACATTAACACAAGTTACATCGATTTATATTTTTTTTTCACAAAACACACAGAGAATTTAAGTAAAGCACAACCTGCTTGGTTCCCAAGCATGCCAAGGGACTGCTCTCATCTAGGATGCTTTGATAAAAACATCCACCTTTTGCACTTGAGACTCACTTGAGTGCAACATGCTTTGTATGGCATAACAGAGGATGCTTGATTTTGCAAAGTGCTTATTTAAGAAGACCCAATTTAACAGAACCGTAGGGAAATCATATGTTCAAACAGAAGCTGCTGTGATAATTTAATCTGCCTCCCATGCTCGCAAACAACATCCAGCATACAAGAAGGCTGCCTGGTCTCTCATGTAGAAAAATTCTTTATGGTCCTGAATGCTACACACATCTCTCACACTGAACATCCGAAATCACAGCCCCAGCTGCATGAGCTCTGTCTCTTCTCTGCACCTGGCCTGTGCTGAAAGGCCAGCAGGAAATTAAACCCTGGGGGTAAAAGAGGTCCATCCCTGCAGATGAGGGGAAAGCAGCGTTTCTTAGAGCAGAACTCCAGAACTCCATTCTCATCGCCACCTCTTGAACTTTCTGCCTCACAGCTCCTCCTATGGCAGTGCATTATTTCCCTTCGACTTACAAAGTCCTACCTGCCTTCCTCCTACTGATGTGACACCTCAGTCACACCAGTAAGAAGGATCGATGCAGCAAAAGGGACACACACATTATCACCACACACCACCCTGTCACCCACCCCAGTGCCAGCCCTGCCTCTCCCCCCAGGGACTTCTGAGGGGTTTCTGCTCCCGTCCCTCCCACGGGAGTGCAAGAGAGGACAGTTTAGTGCTGAGCTGGTAAATGCCTCGTTTGACTGAGCAAGCAGTTTTAGAAGGGCACAAAGCTGTGATGTTGGGTGTGCTAAGCCACGCTGACCACAGCCTCAGAACTGACCACTTCGGTGTACACACAATGCAGAAACCCCTTCCTGGAGCTCACAACACCTCGGGTAACAACACAGTCTCCCCCTCGCACGCTGACATCCACCCCTCATGCTTAGCACCTCGCCGTGCCTTTTCAATTGCTTTGAGCCAAATGCAGCTTTTCTGCTCTGCAAGGCACAAGCCTCTGAATCTCCTTGAAAATGTGCGTGTTATGTTTTGGTAACACACAGTGGTAGTGCCCTGCTAACCAGAGCAACAGCCCAGAGAGGAACTGTGCAGGGATTCATCTTGGCCCCAGCTCAGAGTTGTCCCTTGTAATGCACAGCTTTCCAAGAAGCTGGGAAGCAGCACATTCCTCTTGTCCGGGAGGTGAGGAAAGGCAATGCTCTTCCCCTCCTGTACTTCAAAGGGGAAGAAAAATCTGCTGGCTATTCCTTCCCTTTGTAGTAAAAAGACCATTTTAGACTGCTATCAGAAAAAGGTCCCTGAAGTGGGAAACTGAATCTTGGGGAATTGTTCCAAGACGCTGACTTACACAAGTCACTCAGGCAGAAGTTCACAGAGTCCCAAGCTGGAAGGGACCCCTACAGATCACCGAGTCTAACTCCAGCTGCACAGAGCAGCACCTCCTGGGGACACGCCGGGGACAAACCTGCATTTGGATACTGTGCTAAAACAGCAGAAGAAAACCAAGACAAGTACTGCTTTCAGGGTAGGAGTATTTTAAACATCTAAAGGGAGGACTACTGAAAGAGACTCTCAATTTACAACTTACAAATTTCATTGCGGGAACAGCCACTGAAGCACATCAGCCTACACCTCCACGGAGCAAAGAAATGGCAAGAAAACAGCTGCAGTGGCCAATGGAGCAGAGAGAAGGAGTCCCTGTTCAAACTGCTTCAAGTGTGCTCCTACCAGGAACAACCCTGAGTTTTTTAGCAGGCTTACGCTGCAGCAGCACAGTCAAGTGCTGTTTCCACAGGCAGCGCGCTGTGTGCTCATTAGATCGTACCGCAGGTCAGCTGCCGCTGGCCTGCACCCCTGGAGCTCCGCACTGTGCAAACAAACCAGTGGCACCATTCCGACGTCACCGCTCCGTTCAGACCTCGGCAAGTTTACATTAGGACTTCACAGGAATCTTTGCATGCAGTTAGTGGGGAGGAGACGCGGCTTGGTCATAGGAGTGAGGGGCACGTGGTGGTCCTCTGCTTCTTAAAGCCTCACAGCAATCCCCCCACCGGTTTCACTGCAGTGTGGATGGCACTGAGCAGCTTCTCAGCAGCCACAACCACAGATTAAATTTCCTCACCTTCGCCACCTTTACTTCACAGAACCACTTCTTAAAGCTTTTCCCATAACTTTGTGTCACAGTCGGTTGTTTGCAGCTGATGCTCATGGGTATCCCTGAACTGGCAGCAGAATTTCCTCTGCTTCTAATACAGAGAAGAGGCATGTGAAGAACTGTGCTCCAAAGGTACCTCAAGTGCTCTCAAGACACCGATGTAGGGGCACCCAGGGCTTGAAGGAAGGCACGGGGATGGCACAGTAGCACATGAAAAATGCCAATGACCTGTGGTTAAGTGAACTGCTGGGCTAATGTGCAATCACTTTATCAAACATGCACCAAGGGCACTGCTGAAGCTGTTCATTCTCTCAGGTCCTGCAGTCACACAAGTCCCAGGAAGAACACAAAGACTGCACGTCCATGAACACCTCTCTCCTTATAAGCATGGTGTCCCGGGGCGTTATTCTGCCTCTGCTCAGCCCTCGCCAACAGTTGCTCGTTTCACAGACAACTCCCATACAACACTGAGCACCATGCTCCAGACTCAGTTTCTAAAGCTGCTTCTTACCAAACTCAGCCACTCCCAGAAACGAAACGTTTGCGGGAACGGTTTATATGTCAGGAGGCACTACCGGCTTCCCCTGAGCCCACTCCCCACGCCGAGGCCCGGCGCAGCCGCCGGCACCAGACAGGGCTCCGCAGCGCGGCCGGAGTCGGGGCTCCGCCGTCCGATGCGCGACCAAACCGCGGAGCCCCGACAGCGGCGCGGTGCCATCCGTGGGGCTCCGTCCCCGCGCCGTCGGGGCTCCCTACCGGGAGGGCGCCCGGAACGAGGCGCACGGAGGCGTCCCGCATCCCCCTCCGCCGGCAGCCCCGTACCTTCCAGCAGCACCTCCTTGCCGGCCCGCTTGAGCGCCTGCACCGCCTCGTCGTGGGTGGCATCCCGCAGGTCGGTGCCGTTGACGGCCAGGATGGCATCGCCCACGTAGAGGGCCTGGGTCAGGTCGGCCGCCAGCCCCTTGAAGATCTTGCTGATGAGAATGGGCATCTTGTTCTCCTTGCCTCCCTTGATGCTGATGCCCAGCCCGCCCAGCTCCTGCTTCAGCACCTTCACGCAGCGCTTCTTGTTGGAGACGGCCTCGGGCACCTGCTCGGGGGGGTCGGTGAAGGCGGTGCGCACCGCCGAGCCCCCGCCGCCGCCGCCCTCGGCGCCGCGGCACGCCGCCCCATCGCCTCCCAGCCCGTTGTGGGCCGCGCCGTCGGGGCGCTCCTCTCCGCTCAGCACCAGCGCCTCGCCGCCCAAGTTGGCCAGCACTTTGTGCCAGCGCTCCCGCACCAAAACTTCCAGCCAGCCGCTGCGCTGAGCCCGGCCGCCCCCGCCGCCGCCGCCCGCCGCCGCTACCGCCATCTTAGGAGCATGCTGGAAGCGCCGAGTGACGGCACCACCGGCACGGCTCGGGTCGGCTCGGCGCGGTGGCACCGGACTTCAGCCGGGGGCGGTGAGCTCCCGGCGCGGCGGGGTGGGGCGAGGCTCCGCGGCCGCCCCCCCGGGGCCGTGCCTGGGCGGGCGCACCTGGCGGCACCGCCCGCGGGGCGGCTGCGCGCCTCCGTGCGGGCGAGTGTGCGGCCGGGGGTCCGGGAGGAGCCGGTCGGTGCTCCGCGCTTCGGGCTCCGCCGGATGAGGGCGAGTGGCGGACCGTCCGCGTCCCGCTGTCGCCGTCCGAAGGCGCGACTGGGGCTGAAAGCTGCCGTGCGCGGGGCGGGGGCTCCCGGCTTGCGAGGAACAGAAGAGTGCGTTATCGTATGACTTTGTGCTCATGAGTGTCTCTTCGAGCTAAGCGCGTTTACCACCGAAGGGATCCGCTGAGAGCAGCCCTCTCACCTCCCCATCCTTTGCCTCTCTCTTGGAGAGCTGTGAGGGGAAAGAAAGTGGGAGAGAGGAAGGCACTGTGCTGTCGGCGGAGAAGCTTCGGCAAAAAATGCAAGTTTGTTTTTTTCAGACGTTTCTCATAAGTAAATGGATTAACAAACAGTTGGTACAGAGTTAGACTGCTTTAGTTGTGCAATCAAACTTGCTTCACTGCTTTGGCAGATGAAGATGGTAAATGATTTTCATGGACCCTTTTGGAAATTTTTAAACTTTGTCCTTTGTTTACTAAGTTTTAAGTCCTGTGAAGTCCATGTGTCCCATTCTGCAGTCTTTCCCGTGCTCTCCCTCCTCCTAGGATGCAGTCTGGTGCCTGATGTGGGGCCTGAGTCCCCAACTCAGGTGTAAAGAACCAGAAATGTCACCCTGGCAATTTTGAGGCATCATCAGCCAACCTGAGTGTGCTGCCCTGGGTCAGGGCACTCTGCAGTCACCAAGATCACCCGGTTTCCCCTCCATCCAGGCTGGCTCCAGATCCTCATCAGCCAGGCTGAAAACTACAGCAATTCAGGAGCACGTGCCAGGTGAGAGAGGTAATTGCCTCAAGTTGCACAAAGAGACATTCAGATTGGATATTCAGAAAAATTTCTTGTCAGAAAGTGTGGTGAGGCATTGGCACAGGTTGTCCAGGGAGATGCTGGAGTCACTTTCCCTGAAGGTGTTGAAAAAATGTGGCACTGAGGGACCTGTTTTAGTGGGCACGGTGGTGATGATAGCTGGCCTAGATCATTGTAGTGATCTTTTCCAACCGTAATGATTCTATGATTCTACACAGGAGCACTGCTTCAAGGGGGGAAGGGGTTACACAAAATGCATTCCCTTCCCTCCAACAGGCAGCAGACAGAGACCTCAGGCCCCGTGAGCAGCCTCACCCAAGCTGCCTGGGTGCCTCCTCCCCATAGGAATGCAAAACTGCGCCCAGGGAGAGCTAACCCCCAGGGGATGGGTTATCCGAGGATAGGGGGTGGGTGGAGGAAGAGCAGCATGAAGAGAGGTGTCTTCACTTCTCGTGTTAATTAATGCAAGGTGAGAAACTATAATTAAGTTTACAGAGCTGTGAATACAGAGTGAGAAGCAGCATGTCCTGCTGAACCTGAACAGGGCACCCAAGCCCCAGAGCAGACAGGGCTGTAGCACAGCCTTTTCCCCTTGTTGTCTATCTTAGGTAGAATGCTCTGTTGTTTTTCTTTTTTTTGTACAGCAACCAGGCCAAGCTATCAAATCAGGCACTTTTGTTTCCCAAGGGATTAGCTCTAGCCATTTTTTTCATATATTTTCTTTATGAATTACTAAAGAACCAGGGCTAATGTAAATGTGTCACAAAGTATTTTTTTTTTAAGTAATTTCATATAATTTACCAGAAGAAAAAGAGTCAAATTGTTTTTTTGTCCTGTTATAAAAAGATAATACAGAAGGAAAAGGAGATGTTTAGTACCTCACCAATCTTTTTCAGCACACTGTGTGCTTTGCTCTGCGTTCTGAGGGTGTCTGGTTGTCCTGTGGGGTTCCTGCATACTGACAAATGCTTTGTCTGTGGCTGAGAGCCCTGCTAGCATCAGCTGTTTTCATTTCCCATTCCAGCAGAAGCAAATAATAGAATTTCCCAGGGCCAGCCTCCTATATATGGGTCCCTGATATCAAAGAGGCTTTATGGCGGTGTTCACTGCCTCTTTCTCCTTGTCCACCTTAGAGCTGTAAGAGAACACACATTCCATTTGAATCTTGGAAAGAAAAGCTAGGAGGTAGCATATAGGATGCTAAGGTACAGGCCCAAGGCAGACGGTCCCCAGGTTCTCTCCCAGCCTTGGGACAGCAGGATTGGTAGCTGATGTATTGCTTCTCTCTCCTGAGATGTACAGGCTCCAAATTGTCCTGGTGTATCCAAGTCTTTGTGAGCTCCAAGAACACTTTCTGGCTGTGCCAAGACTTCTCTTTCAGCAACCCAGCCGACATTATATACCTGCAGGAGTGGGTCCTGGAATACAGGGTCATGCAGCAGGACCAGGAACAGAGGGTAACAGGAGCAGTATGTGGTCAGGTGTGCAGCTGTTGAATGGTTAGGTTTGTAAAGAGAGAAACCTGTTCGTGCAAGCTTGACTGTTGTTCTCTAGTAGTTTTCAGTGCATGGATGAGTCCAGACTTTTGATTTCAACTTCCTGCAATTTCCACATGTCTGACATAATCTGTGAACACCCACTGTGCAGTCACAGTGTGTGGTGCAGTTGTGTGCCCAAGGAAGGGGAATGGGCTTGTAGTCCATGCTCGCATTCAGGAAGAAAAATATAGGAAAAACAACACCAAAATGGTTGTGAGCATGGTGCTAAGCATATTTTTCAGGATCAGCTTTCAACAGAGGGACATGCTGGAGGGGCAGTCTGCCTGATCTTAGTGCCTTTCTTCAGCAGAGGTCAGCATTCACGTCTTATGCAAATAAATTGGCCTCCTGACAGCAAAAACATTGCAAGGCCACGTATACAAGCTCACTGCTTAGACAGCAGTGCAGGGTATGCAGCTGCCAGGCAGAGAAGGTGAAGACATGGAGATTCTTTCTATAGTTGGGACTATCTGTGCTACTCTATAGCAGAGGTAATGATCCAAGAACTTTGGGGAGATACTCAAATCCATCTACAACTGCAGTTCTTCCTTTTCCATTGGCAGTGTAGCAGTCATCACTCAAAGCCATCTCATCTCAAATTCCTTTAGACTGGAAACAGGATTGTGATCCTTGAACACGTCAGATGACAGAAGTTAGGCCAAATTACGTCTGGATAATGACATTCCCATCTTGTTGCCCTGACACCAACCAGCTCAGCAGATGGATCTGGATAGGAAGGAAGTCTAGTGTTGGAAGTTCAGTGCTGGAAACCTGACAAGTAATGAGAGCTGGATGGGAGCTGATTTCCTCCAGTGATTCTAAATATTGCAGCAGCCAAGTTTAAGTAAGTCTGAGGAGCACGCCTGGACTAACCCTAGGCATTCCTCCATGGCAGCCTCTCCTATGCATAAGCATGCTGGGATGCAGCAGAGCAGGCTCCAGCCCTGGTGCAGTGTCCCCATCTCATCGTGGGGGACATCTCTCACTTCGCTGGTGTCATACCATCTCTGGAGGCATTCAAGGCCAGGCTCTTGGGCAGCCCTACCCATGGCAGAATTGGAACTAGATGATATTTAGGGTTCCTTCCAACATAAGCCATTTTGTGATTTTATGATTCTATGATACACTGCAAAAGGCATTGCTGGTGGGGGTCTGACAACCTGCTTAATCCCTTTGGGGGAATTTACCCTATCCTCAGCACTGAAAGAACTTATTGACTTTAAAGTCAGCATTCAGGAGTCATTGCTCACTGTTGCTGGCAGGGTAATGGAGATGTCAAGAATGCCTGAAGATCTTCATAATCTGGAGGCTTCATTGTGCATTATTTTTGAAACTATGAAAGCATTGTTTTTCTTTTCCTTGTTTGAAGCTATCCAGGTTTTTGCACACATCACAGCATGTAAAAATAAAATGAATGCATAGCTGTTTGCCAGCAAACACTTTGTGGATTCAGTGTTACAAAGCAGGAACCTACTTGTGCCTACATGAAAGAAATATGTGTGTGAAATCTGTATGTGCACCTACCTGAGTCATGTGCTAGCTAGGCAAACTGAGGAAGTGTTCCCACAGCCAAGGAGCTATGGGCCAGGCTGTAAATGAGCACATTTCTATTCTGCATATACAACTTTGGCACAAGTTAGCACAGAAGCGGGTGCCAGGAAGTATTCAGGTTTCTTGTGTGCACAGATCTTGGGTTAGCTCTTGCTCCGGTGAAAATGACTTTAAAAGAGACAGGATCAAGCCCAGAAACCTAGAAATGTTTGCTTTGGCTGCAGGCAATTCTGTGCAAGAACTGAAATGGAGGAACTCTAAAAATAAAGGTTTGTAACTACAGTGCTGACACTATAATGAAATAGAGGTTTTCCTTTCTTGTTGTCTTGCGTTTACTCTGCAGATCTCTTTCAGTGCATTAGTTTCTTAACTAATTTTTATTCCTAGTTTCTTTGATTGTTCACTTTGCTGTTTCTTAATTTAGTTCTTATATCTTGCATACAAACCTCTCCCCACTCCTAACACTAAGCACAAGATGTTTTAAATGCTGAGATCGGAGTTTTACAGTAGTTCTTGAGTATATAATAAATAATGAGGAGAGGAGGAGATGGAACTCCAGATTTCTTCCAGCATGCCTCAGCTATATTTCACTTTTAACCTGCTTTTCGGAAACAAGTTAATCTGGTTGGGTGTCAAAGCAAATAAAACATTTTGGCCATCTTGTTCTTTTCTGTTCTTAACCTATTTTTCTAATATGGCACAGCTGTGATATGCTATGTGTTACAACCACACGTCTCTGACCCCACATCCCAAAGGCTTCATACTTGATTCCTACACCCATCAAACCCCATGCATGGCTGCAAGGTTCACGTGGAGAATCCCAGCCTCTCTCCCACTCATGCCGTGTCATCTGTTGAGCACGCTGTTCATGAGGTCTCCAGGCTTTTCCAGTCCTGAGAACTCCTGTGTGATCTGTTGCTTATCTGTGCCCCAACATCTGTGCAAAGGATGCTAGACAGGACAGAGAGGTCAGGCAGCCCCTGAGAGTAAAGCAATCACTGAGGCATTGGGAACAGTGCTGTTCACCTTCAGGTCCTGTGAAATGCTTTTGAAGTTTTTTTCGTGTGTGTGGAGCACTGTTGTCTTCGTTTTGGTTTTGCATTTGAGTTCTGCAAAGGTACATATCCTCCACTTGCTTAAGATGATGCCTGTGCTCTTTCTCTCCTTGAAGCTTTGTAAATTGGGTACAGGTCCAGGGAGGGTAATGAAAGAATCATCTCAGAGAAGAGAGAATTACCTTTGATGTATTTTTGTTTCTTGGATGCTTCTTGTGGGAAGATGCACAGCTACAGTGCCTGCAGTTAATGAAGAAGGGAACTACTACATTCAGGGGTATTCCAGCAATGTGCTCATTTGCCCAGATCAGTTTATCATCTGTGAAGGTAGTGCTGAATATGTCTTTTTTATTGTAGTATGGGCAGTCTGATATATCTTTTCCTGAGCAGGACTCATCTGAAAGAAAACTAGTGCCAGCCCTAAGGAAGCCATGGGAAGTGTGTGGATTAGGGTAGGAGCAGATATTTTAAACACAATAGATCTGTTCACTGCTAAGATTGTCAAATGGACCTTTACTTTTCTTAAATCAGAGATTTTTACTAGTAAAAAACCTACTTTTGCAAATCCGTTGTTCTCTATACATTAATGGGCACAGTAACATTGACTTCATAAAGTACTTTGACATTCTTTAATGGAAACTATAATAAGAGCTAGACAATGACATTTCGCAATATTCAGAGAAGAATCAAACAAAAGGTGGGAAAGTCACAGAAGATGCAGGAACCTCTAGATGCAATCTCTTCCTAGCACCCTGTACTGACAGACCACATCCTTTTTAGAATGACTCCTCCTCTCCTCTCCTCTCCTCTCCTCTCCTCTCCTCTCCTCTCCTCTCCTCTCCTCTCCTCTCCTCTCCTCTCCTCTCCTC